>VDFB02041277.1:0-104085 GCA_007258455.2 Sequoia sempervirens
CTAATCTTTAGATTATATTTACATTTAATGTACTATTTCTCACTCCTTCAATTCCTTGCCAAGCTTATGGGTGCAACCAATTGAAGGGGTGCACATATTGTCACTAGCATTCTTGAGATGAGATTTTAGGTAGCAATAGGATTCTACATAGAGACTCATCATCATGACTAGATGGATCATCATTACATGACAGGGCAACACTCCATGTGTCTTCTCATCCTATGACCATTGAGCCAAATAGAACACAATCACTTTTTGAACCAGTAGAATTCCTTAGCTTTACTCATTTCATGCTTTTCCTATTTCCTAGATAGTTAAGAAGCCTCCTAATTTCATGGCTAATTTTTGTTTGTGATATAGGCTGCTCATTGCATATTTTTCCTCTATTTTGTAGGTTCTCTGGAGTTCGAATGGCAAACAATAAGCCTACACGATCATATTTGATAAGGTCCATTAATTTATATGGACTCCTATGATATCATTTTATGTTTGAATATTTACTTTACAAGCATGTTTGTGAGTGCTACATACTTTGTGATACATATTCATTCTCAGATTCACATGCATCTCAAAGTGGGGGAAAAATATAATAGTGAAATTTGTAGATCCATGTAATTTCCCATTTTGTTTTATGTTCATTTGGGAGAATGTCTTAACAATATACAAATTGACAAATGACACAATCTTGTGTGAAGTTGACTTCATTCCCCTAGTCTTTACTTATTCTAATACACACACATCCCCATACATTTAGATCCACCTAATTTATCTTTGCATGTATTCCTATATATCCTTCATTTATTGCACCACACATACTAAAACATACATTTCCCACCTAGATCCTACCACTCTACTATCTCAAATCATTTTTGTGGATGTAGGTTGACCCCATGGTCACAAACTTGACCTTTGAAATTTTAAAATTCAAATTCAAATTTGGTTGAATCTTTACCTATTCTACTAGACATTATGAGTTGAATAAATACACATTTATGTGACTTGATGACGCTACGTGCTTGTATGTAAGGACATTTATTTTCCCATTTAACATCTTTGGTCTCTCACACCCTAGAAGCATTGAAGGAGAAATTAGTAGCAAAAGATTTCAATTTGGTGCATTAAAAGGAGTAGCAAATTTACATTCATCATTCCAGGGTTGCTATCTTTTATCCTTTACTTGCATTTGTGGTGTTGTCCTAGGTGAACACATTTCCTTTTGACATAACTACAAGCGTTGTAAGGTATTTTTAAAAACTGTTACTCTAGATATCAAAAAAGAGTAGTGTAGACAAAGATCAATCAAGTGAGTCATAAAGTAGAGGTTTACTCTTAGCAAGGTCAAATTTGAGTATAGAGAATAGGTCCATGGATGCACAAAATACCCTCACCCATGGACTCAACCCTAGATAGAGTTAAGTTCTTCTGTAGAATCCAAAGCAATGCACTAAAGAGAGGTGGTATTTATGGGTCAAAGATAATTTAGAAGTCAATTACACATTAGAGATCACTCATTCTTCAACCATATAGCTAAGCACCCTTATTTGTTGCATCTACTTTATGTACTTTAGCATTTAATTTCAAAATACATTAGCACACATAAATTTTACGCAATTGCCAATTATCAATTTAGGTTATTTGTGGTGAGTTGTACGTGTCTATTCAACTAGCCTATATTAAGTTTAGCAAAAGTTTATTTTCCCTTTTATTTTATTTTATTTCAACATCAAAAAGTTCAATAGTGAAACAATTAATGACAAATTTACACCTCATTGACACACAAAAGTAGTAAATAGTGATTCTATTTGTATTAATGATTTTTTTTTTGACCGCTAAACCATTTAATGTTAAGAATACCCAAACCATCACAATATTCAATTTCAAAGAATTCTTTAATAAACCTAAAAAAAAAAAACAGATTAGTTCAATTCATCCATGCAAATATCATAAATTTTTAAATATTTGCATAGACCAATTAAACTAATTTATGTTCAATTTTTTAATAACCATCTCATAAATCTTTTTAGGTCAAATAAAAAATTCTTTGAAATTGTATATTATTGATTTTAATGACTTAAATTAATTTAAAACATTGATAAGTAGGTGGTATTTTCTGCAATGTGTCAAATTATGATATTAATATCTAGAATTCAAGTGCGGAGTTTTTTAATCAAACTCATTGACCCATATTTCATGAATAGTGGTTTGCACGAAGCCATCTCTCATGTGAATGAATGGTCCAATTAGCATTCATTGCATCTAGGCAACACTCATAGGGGTGAAGCATAAAGACTTCTTGAGAGGTCACCCATCTTAGTACTACTTTGAATCAAGCACACTTAATCATGGAGTTTTCCCCAAGGTCAAGTTCACTTTGCTTGCTACCCCACTTGCAAAACCTTAAACAAATGTTGCATCTTATAAATTATTTATCAAAGAGCCCCTTTAGTTCATCGATTGATAAGTAGGAGGTATTTTCCGTGTTGTGTCAAGTTATGATATCAATACCAAGATTCAACTATGTAGTTTTTGACCCAAACTCATTGACCCATATTTCATGAGTAGTGGTTTGCAGGAACCCATCTATCATGAGAATGAATGATCCACCAACACTCATTGCATCTAGATGATGCTTATAGAAATAATAACAAAATTGATAATAAACCCAAAATAGCCCAATTTGAAGTAACGACAGCAACAAATTAAAAAATATGAATGACTCAGCCCAACACAAAAGAAAACAGGTATGTGTCAACTGTGATTTAATGGCACATAGATTAGCATAACAATTGATACCAGTCACAATATCTCTAAAACAACTCTTTCTTTCATCTTTTTGAGTTATTGGATTTGTTTTTCTCATGTCTGCTATGATGAATTATCTGCATAAAATTTCATTTAATCTAATTTCATGTACTTTCAAGACTAATTAGAAAACATTAAATTCATGGTATTTTAATTAAGAAAAGTTTTTTAATAATATTTTGTTTCCACAGTTCATGATAGTTAGTATTTAAGATTTCTGAAAAAACTGTGTGTAAATTTCTATATAACATTTCGAATCATACTCCATGATCATCATCAGAACGATAAACAGACAAAAAGAAAAAACACTGAATTGCAAAAATCCATTGTTAAGAAAGACCAGAAGCTTTCAAATGTTCACAGATCTACCAAAGAAGAGAAATTCATACCCAAAATTTGAAGAGGAAGACAAATATGAATGTAAACAGCAAAGGCAACAGCCATTTAAGTGGTGTTCCTGTCAATCTCTTGATCTTCTTTCTGCCCAAAGATTTTCTGCTTCTTTCTTCTGAAGACATTCGAATAGCTGATGCCTCTGAAATTCATGAACTTGCTGGGGTTCAAAAAAAAACAAAAAACAATTTTTCTGTCTATGGTTTTTCTACTAAAAGTAGTACAAAAAACTTTACGTATTTAGCCGATAGGCTATATATATTGTGGGAACTTTGAGACAAAACCTATCTCACGCCTGAAACTGCTTTTAAATCACCAGAAAACAGCTTTCTCCTAGTTTGCAGGCAACACTGCCAGACAGCCGACATATCTTAAATGCATTAAATGATATTGAATTTGGTCGAGGGAGAGTCGCATCGAACTTACTGAGGTAAACAATTGAACATACAACTGTTTGAGGGGAATTAAGGAGGTAAAATATCTTATCTCCAGCGGTGTTAAAACGTCCCTTCGATTAGTAACTATCTCAGCGCGCGTCAATTTGCTATACTATTGTATACCTACCACCGCCACCGCCCAAAAAGAATGAATCACTTACTATAAACAAGATACCTTTCAACATATATTACGAAGCAGAGCGACTGGAAGAAAACTGGGGAAACTGTAGTACAAATTTGGATACGACTGGAAGCAAACTGAGGACACTGCAGCAGGGATTTGTATCCAACAAAACGCATTAGAACAATCCATGGTACTTTCCGCCATTGTTTCTCAGCAATATTTATTCTCTTTAGTTAATTTTCCATTGCTACTCACATGTAGTTCCTACAATCATATTTATTTTAGCATAAAACTACTTATATTCCAATATGTGTTACCTTCCTACATTCTTCTACGTTCTAAAACTTTTCTTCTCACCTTCTTCAACCCTCTGCAAATCCAACACCCCCTACCAATGCAACAGCAAAATCCCCAGCCCTTGCAGCTGTGCTAAACTCATGCCCATCATCAGTAAGAGTTTTATGAAGGGGATTACTTACATTCAATGAAGTAGTTACCAATGAAAATTACGGTCAGATCCTAATAGTGAGCAATTTAGGTTTTAATGTTATGGCATCGTTATTTTCAGGCTGCACCTCGCCAAATCAAAGGAGTGAAAGTAATTCATTTATCATGAGATATAGATAATTTTTACCAAGAGATAAAGATAATTTTATTTTAATATTTTTTATTGCATATTTCTTTGTTTAATTTATAATTGAAAGGCCTATCTTTTGTAATAATTGAAGTTAAGCATACAGGTGGCCAAATTGGAGAGGTGAAAGGTCAATAAGATAAATAATACGAGTGAAGAAGAGTTTGGATGAGCCGAAACCACCAAGCAGTGAAAACCAGAAAAAAAACAGTCAGGAAAAAAGGTGAAAAATGACGAAAGGGTGAGGGCTTTTGAACCGTCTGCTGATTTTCAACGAGGGATGTGACAGTGCAGCCAAAAAATAAATTTAATTTTTCTTTACATTTAAAGAGTCGATTACCCGGCTCCTCCTTTACAAAACTATCCAGACAAAAACTCAAAACCTAATGCGTATAAAAAGCGTAAAAATTCTCTGCATTTTAGAAACTTTGGAATTCGCAAAATGGTAAATCTGCATCATTCATTTATACAAAATTCCAAATAAATAAAAAAAAATATTAATTTGACATTTTCCTTGCCATAAAGAGGGATTGATAAAAGTAAATATGCTTTATTAAAAGAATGATATAAATTACTAATATCTCCGTGTTTTTTTTTTCCTAGCGCATACATTTATTTCTTCCCAACGTATACATTTTGACTCAGTGCTCAGCACGTGGCCTGACTGAGACATAAATGCTAAAGCCAAAGAAAATGATTTTCTAAGCTTCGGAGACGTGGCGGTGGTAAAAAATCATGCACAGATGCCAACGGAAAACGTGTCTACGGCGAGCTATTGAAGATTATAACACAACAAATAAGTTTGATGACAGTTTTATTAAAGAATCAGGCAGCTATTAACTAGGTTCCATGCAACTCTCAATTCCATTGGAATAATCAAGCATCTTCTGATCATGGATTCGACCATTTCTAAATATGGTTTAAAAGTAAAGAATATTAAAATTCTAGTACATTATTAGGAGATGAATTGCAGAGGATATAAAAGACGTTGGGCTATTAATAAATGAAGTTAATTATTATAAATATAGATTGATAGGAACCTCAAGTTTTTTTCTTGAGAAAGAAACCTTGTTTTTACTATCGTGTTTATTTTGATTTTATATTCATGAATGATCATTAGTTCTTGTAAGCTCAGAGCATTCTTCTAGCCTGTTACCAATTAACTTATGGAAATAGAAATTTCCATTAACATTTACACACTGAATTGGGAAAAGCAAATTGCTATGGTGGTTGTGATGTAATCCGAAGAGCACAAAATATTTGATTCTTAAGAATATACAGTTCTGACTTGAGCACTGTTTAGAAACGACTTGAAAATTTGATTGAGGAAAAGCAATCGGCTGGGGGGGGGGGGCAGGGGTGTGCCTTATGGATTTGTTGAAAAGGCTTAAGAATGATGTAAATCCAACACCTTCTTCAACCCTCTTCAACCCTCTGCAAATCCAACACCCCCTAGCAATGCATCCCCGCTGCTATTTATTTTTACTCCTCCAAACTCTTCCTCGCTGGTATTGACCTTTCACTCCTCTAATTTGGTGAGCTACAACTTGAAAATAAGGTTTGGGTGAGGGTTTTAGAGAATGTTTATTAAAATGAAAATTACGGCCAAGATGCTAAACATCCAACATAAAAGGTATATGACAAGTCTAACAAGAAAGCTTAAAAATAAATACAAGAAACCTGTTACACTAGCATCTCCCGCTCCAGTCCTCTCTCTTGTATTTTCGGTTCTTTGACTAGACTCGTGGTAAATCAATCCTTATTTTTTCTTACAGAGTCTACCGTTCATTCCAAGAAAACCAAACCAGATCGTAGAAGCCCGTCTGTGCGGATAAAGCAAGCGAAGAATCTCAAATCTTTGGAAAAGAGGTGGCTAATCAACAAGATTTAAACAACACCCACTCATAAAAAGATGTTACAACCATGAGCGATCACCACCTGTTTACAATTGTGCTACGTGTTACTAGCGTCCTTCAACTTGTCCATCTCTCTTCCAACGGATAATTGCCTCGTGTCATTATATCACTTCCTTTCGCCTTCAATAATGCCTTTCACATTACCATCTAACAGTTTAATTCTTCAGTGCTTTCATTTTTGCTCTACACCGAACTCCTCCTATAGTCCCGTAGAGCACAACTTATCGTATATACCACCACGCCTCCGTATATACTAAAATGATTTGTCACATTTGTGTGGGACAATTGTAGGCCCCATGGACAACCCTTATGAAGAGGGCTCCTTCCAGATTGACATTCGTTTGCCATATGGGTATCCATTTGAACCCCCAAAGATGCAATTTATAACAAAAGTTTGGCATCCCAATATTAGCACCCAAAATGGTGCAATACGCTTGGATATCTTAAGACACCAATGGAGCCCAGCTCTATCCTTGAAAACCGTATTGATTTCTTTGCAAGATTTGCCTTCAACACCTGAACCTCGTGATCCTCAAGATGCTATTGTAGCACACTAATACTTGAATGACTACTGGCTTTGATGTAGATAGGGTTTGAATGACTACTTAGAATTGAATCAATTCTTGATGACAATTATTCATTAATCCCAATTTATATTTGATGGGTGTCGTAGATTTTAAGATTGATTTATAATTCTCATTATCATTTTAATTATTCATTTATTTATAAACAAAAACAATTGAATTGCATGTATATTAGTATGTGTGTTCCTTATGACAATGGATGACATAATGAGGAAACATTTATTTATTCTTTTGTTGAATTAGTATCATATACAATATTTAATATGGAAAATTTATTAAAAAATAGATAAAATGATATGTTTACAAGTCTAGATTAGATAAAATTAAAATAAAAATAGGAAAAAATATTAAATTGAAATTTATTTATTATATTTTATTGGATTTTTAGTCAAATTTATCTCAAATAGTGTAGAGATTTTTAATTATATTTATTAGGTTTTGTTATATTCTATCTCTATTAGTCAATTTTACCAAAAATAGTGTAAAGATTTTTTAATTATATTTTATTTATCCTACTTTATTAGATATTTTATTCAAACTTATTTCACATTGTGTAAAGATTTTTTATTATATTTTATTAGATTTTGTTATATTTTTAATGAACATAACTCTCAAGAGAGCATCCAAGTCTCTTTTCACTTTTTCATTTCCATATTATTGTAGCCTTAAACAATTTTTAGTGACGTATGTTGAGTGTGGCACCAATTTATTTTACTCAATTTCTATCATAAACACTTGCCACTCCATTAGGAAAACAACCACCCCTACGAGTGAATCCAAGGAGAACCCAAACTTCTATCCATAAAGTCAAAAGAACAATTAATTATTAATGATTTAGTTTTCAATGATAGATGACAGTTATGCTCCACTTAGCATCCCTTTCCAATAATTATTTAATTTTGAGACATTATCGTAGATTAGCATGCAAATAAACATTTTTTAAGTTCTTTTATAAAATCTTGGCTTATCCATTTACCAAATGCTACTTTCGAATTTAAAATACATTATATATAAATTACAATTGACATAACTATTGCATCTTGATTACAATATTGATGTCAAATTGCCTAGTTGTTAAAATATGAAACAAAATTCACAAAGAGAAATGGTAGCTTGAAGACAAATCACTAGTTCCTTAAATCAAGATTGTATTTAAAAATTGCATACATAAAAAAAATATATTCTATGCATAATATTGTAAATCAATTAATATATCTTTTATGCATATATAAAAATGCACTCTCTAATATATTAACTTCTAATTATTTTTCTATGTATAAATTTTATCACATTTTAGGAGATTAAATTAAAGAAATGTTTACTTCAAGATTGATAGAATAAAGTTTATATTTGCAGGTTAAAGGTATTCATTTGTAAAGTAAAATCATTTAAAATAGTGTTTCTATTTTATGATCAAGATTGTCATCTTAAAAATATATTCTATGCATAATACTGTAAATCAATTAATGTATCTTTTATGCACATATAAAAATGTACTCTCTAATATTTTAACTTCTAATTATTTTTCTATGTATAAATTTTATCACATTTTAGGAGATTAAATTTTAAAGAAATGTTTACTTCAAGATTGATAGAGTAAAGTTTATATTTGCAAGTTAAAGGTATTCATTTGTAAAGTAAAATAATTTAAAACAGTGTTTCTATTTAATGATCAAGATTGTCATCTTCCAAAAGGCAAGCCATAGATACTTATACATCACTACACATACAGTATATTGTTTACCATTTTAAAATTTTAATTTCATTTAGGAATGGACAATTCACATCAACCCAATGAGAATATTGACATATCGAGTAGTTCCAGGTCCCCAATTTTGTTGATTAACTCAATACCATTGATCAGTTGGAATGGCACTTCTACAAGCCACATATAAGATTTTGTGAATGACATTACAGTTAGCTGCCTTAACTTGCTACAACAATTAACTCAATACCATTGATCAGTTGGAATGGCACTTCTACAAGCCAAATATAAGATTTTGTGAATGACATTACAGTTAGCTGCCTTAACTTGCTACAACAAGCAAAGGTCATTGTTCGAAATGTGCAAAGTGTGAAGGATTGTGACATTGAGTCATGGAAATAACAATACATGAGTTCCACTCAACTTGTGAGAAGTTGGGTTCCTTCTGCACTTTCCTTCATGTAATGAAAGTAGATGAGTTCTACGCACAAGGCAGTTCTGTCTACATAAAAGAAGCATTTTAGAATTACTTGAATGATGTCTAATACACTTTCTCTTTGTAAATGTGTATATAGTATGTGCTTTAACCATGTAACTACGACTTTTACCGACTTATGCATAGTTGGCTATTTTGTAATTCCCTAAAAGAAATGTAAGGTCCAATATACTATGGACAAGGCACTTTGCCTCGTGTCAAAAATATATACAAGTATGTAATACAAACACATTGTAAATTTTGCATAACACAATTAAAGTTGCTACAAATATTGCTTTATTTAGTATTAGGTTGTATATAAATTGATTCAAGTGTTTTAATTTTCTCCAGAGGTAGCTTCTTATGAGTATATATAGCATTGTGATCTCCAAAATAAAATGGCAAGGACATAGATTGTGTTTTTCAGCGACTAGCTTTCTTTTGTAAAGATTGTCCTTCAAGTGGTCCTCTCTGCAAAGAATGTGTTTCTGCAACTCATTCATCACAATTTGCTTTACAAGTCAAGAAGACATTCAGACGTGATTCAATAAAAAAAGATGACATTGAACCTCATATAGCTCATGCTCACCAGCTTGTTTCCTTACATCTGGAACAAAGACAGTATTTTTTCTTAGAAATAATTTGTCTTCTTCACCACCATCCTCATCCTCATCCTCCTCTGCTTCATCTTCCTCTGATGGTTGTTGTACAATGTGTGAAAGAATATTTCATGAGAAAAATAATGAAGTGTTGTACTGCTCTCTTAAATGCAATTGAGTTCCTCAAGTAATTGTACTTACAATATGTTTTATCATTTGTGGCCTAAAATTATTTCAGCATTCAACCCAAACATTGAACAAATTGTATGTTTAATTCTTTATTGTGTGAAAGAGATGGTTATACAACCATTTTATTTTGCTAATGTTTATTTTTTGTTGTGAGATTAAAGCTTTGTTTGTTGTGGTACTGGTGTTTGGCTATATCTCCAAATTTGTATTATGAAGATTTTGAAAAAATATACAGACAATATTGTACAAGTTTTAAATTGCACTTCACTCCCATGCTTACTTCTATATATGTTTCTATCGGCGTAACCCTTGCACCCCCTCTGTGCTAGTCTATACAAATGAGTGTGGACATTTGACCGTAAATAATAATTAATTAAAAATTTAAAATATATCTACAGGGAAACGTGCGGACGGTACGCTGGATTGAGATTGCCGTAAGAAGACAAATAAATAAACCTTAAGAAATACTCTGTCAATTAATTTATTTTTTAATTAATGATTTCATTAATAAATAATATTTTTTAGATTGATTCGGTGGGGTTTTATTGAGGTTTCATCTTTGAGATAAAAGTATGATAATATATTATAGGTTTGTATAATCAAAGCATATAGAGGGCTATCTATCATGTTGGCATATATACAACATCTTGATCAAACAAGTCTGAAAGGTATACAATATTACTAAGAGAAACAACCACAACACATTTTTTTTAAAGGAAATCTATTACTACCTTTTACATTAGGGGAAAGGGGCCCATAATGGAGCAGGGTCAATAGTGGGGATAGGAGTAGTCCTTAGTGGGCCCCATAGTGGAGCACTTTAATAGCCAATTGTAAAACACTTTTTATTCATGAAGTACATAAATTGACAAATCATGTGATACCATATCAGCGCACCAATAAAACATGACTTATTGCACCACTATTGGTCTCACTTTTTTTTTCGGCCTTTTTCGATACCTCAACAAAAAGCATGCTGAACAAAATATAGAAGCATGTGAGTTGCCAAATAAACATTTGTTCAAAATTGGGAGTGATTTGAAATTTCCTCATAAGATTTTGAGAAACGTGAAGTTAAGGTGCTCTACTATGGGCCCTTCTCCCCTATATCGAACAATCTTTGTCATCCATTGCACCACCATTTGACACCACATATTCCTCCACCTAGCTTGAAGTAGTTGCACCAACACTCTAGATTTTCCTACACTAAGCTTGTAAGAAATGGAAACTTAATAGCAAAACCAAGCTCTTTTCAATAATGTGTGAGTTGAAGTGAGCTCTTATAGAAAATAGGCATAGAGAAATTGTTGCCCACCTCCACATAAACCTACCTATGAGTGACACACATCTGTAAGAACCTTACCAACATCACTACACTAGGTTTGCAAAATCACTATCTCTCTACGCATAACCTCCATCTCTTTCATATGACAATCCATAGGTAGTGAGGAGTTCACTGATTCTACACCTTCCATAATTCGTGTTGTACTTTATGGGAGAGCCCACACCCATCCATTAGTGTCGCCACATCCATTTCCCCATACCACATCAAAAGAAGAAGTTGTAGCAAACTCAACCTAACCTTAGGTCAAGCACATACTCTACCATATTTGTTATGAAATCCTTGAACTTTCGTGTTTGACCTATTACTAGCCACATCCCCATTCCACCAAGCACTTTCTCAACAAACCGTAGGGCCACTAGGGAGTCCTAGGAGAAACATGCATTTGCTCCCTACTTGAGATAAAACTTGAATATGATTTATTCTTCACCTTTCTCAAGATCCTTTTGCTAGCCATGTGAGCTAACCCCTTTGCTAAAATTCCAATGACACAACTAGAATAAAAGCACAAGCAACAAATGACAAAAATCACTACATGAACACCACCAATGCCTCCAAGATACAACACATTGCCACACACGACCACTAATGCACATAACTTCCCATGTTTTATTGTATATCCATTTACACACTTAACTTACCAATCTTTCATGTCCATAGAATAAGCAATAATAATTAATGTACCACATTGAATGATCCACTTTAAAAAGAAAAAAATGCTTTGTTGCCACCCTTAACCCACTCCAAGGAGATAACATAAAGGAAAAAATTAGAAATACATCCGTTTAAGAACCAATCTATAAACATGATAGTTGAAAATAAAGGTGGCCATCTAATTCTACCTATGAACTAAAAACTAGCAAGATAGTTCTTATAGACTCTTCTCTACACCTATGCTTGCTAGATTATCAACTACATTTAAATGTTATTTGCATGAAGAAAACTCAACTCTTCAAAGTTTTCTTTAAGCTATTTTACCTCTTCAACAAATTGGTTAAGCTTTCAATTATTTGTTGACCCTTTATTTATAACATTAATCACTATTAAAAAATCCCCCTTTATAACTATTTTTTTAATATTCTGGGAGATAGTAGCCACCATACTTGCAAGTAGAGCTTCCTATTATCTTCATTGTTGTAGTCTCAAAATGCTACACAAACATTCACATAAACAAATGCTTAATCAACATAGATGGATAGTTGTACTTAGCTCTAGGAATGATGAAGAATATTTTGTTGTAGATGGTGTTTTGTGATTTGTAATAGTGATCAACCATTAGACCTATATGTGTTGTACTCTTACAAACTTTACAATAAACTATTTTTTTATTTGGCTTAAGCTTGCACTTTCAAATTTGATCCATGCAATTATGGTTTTGACTCTTTTGTGTGGTCTTAAACTTAGCTTTGAAACTATCGGCTAATTTCCTTATAATGTGTTTTCTTGCAATAATATGTAACATGGTGGTGCTAATAATCATTGCCAGGCTTACTATGTTAGGAGGGGAAGACAAATAGCTTCTTATCTTATGCGTTCGTCAAACCCTTGGATTGATTCAATGATTTTGACAAGTTCGTAGACACAACAAAAATAATGCTTGATTCCTGTATATGTCCTTATGAGCATTGATGTCGATGATATGTTTTGAAATTGGGGAAAACAGATTTTGATGGGATCCGAACCCATTACAACCAAAAGCCAAGCTGGTTAAAAAGCCAAAAAAAAACTAGACTGCAGAAAAGACAGCCTGCAGTCAACAAAAAAACCAGCTCACAAACAAACACCATTAAGTTTTACAATTAGAGTTTCGTTTGTTGGAGCGAAGAGTCATATCGAAAGAAGGCCCAGAGGGTTTAGATTTTTTTCCAGTAACAGTAGTCCAGCCTTCTTCAACTTGTGTTGCCTTAGCCTGCCAAGCCAGCCCATTAATTTCCTGAGGATGAAAATCCACAACCCGGAGGTAACATCAGAGTTCGCCTGAATAGGTGTGGAAATAACCAGAGAGCAATCAGAGGTGGGAAACAAAGCACCATCAGTAGAGACAGAAACCGGTCTAGTCATATGCTCAATATGATTTAACATGGAAGCTTCCCCAGCAGAGGAAGGAGAAACCCCAGCAGTCGAAACCCCAACAATCTGTGAATCAGAAGCCCCAGCAGCAAGCGAATCAGAAACCCTAGCAGCATGTGAATCAGAAGCCACCACCTCAGAGAAGCTCCGAAGTGAATCAGATTTCTTCTCCACCATGTAATGTTGTTGAGAAGCGCCATTCCACCAAGTAGTTGTCTTAGTCTTCTTCTCAAATCCACATTGAGCAGTAGCATGTCCTGTTTTGAAGCATCTTCTACAGCGGAAAGGGACCCCTCATAATCCAATGATTGGATCCAAGACCCCCTAGAAGATTTTAAGAGAACCTCAGCAGGCAGTCCTTTTGAGACATCAATTTCAACAAGTATTCGGGCAAAGGTAGAGTGATAAAGATCATAAAATTCATTGTCCATGATATGTTGTTCTAAGAGATTTTTGTAATTATCATGCCATGTGTAATCAAATGTTCTCTTATGTCCAAATGAACTAGGGTTCTTGTCCTTCTATACAATACTCTAAAATACAATTTTGAATATTTCATGCTTAAGAGGGTGGGCAAAGGCTAGTTAGAATTTAGTCAATTTGGGCCAAGGAGTAAACGTGATATTGGAAATTCTAAAATCAATATTGCAGCTATTGTCCTAAACTAGGTTTGATGTAGTAAGGACAAGATTGACTTAGGGAAAGAAAAGAGAAATGTGAAGATCATATCTAGATTCTTTGAACATGTAGAGTTAAGATTAAAATAATCAATGTTTAGGTAAAATGTTAGCTTTCTTACACAAATACACTATTTACACACAAAACTATTGTACGGATTAAAAAAAATTCAAAATAAATAGACAAATATATTATAAATAAAATTTTCAACCTAACACTATTGAACTTTTGAACTTTGTATTAACCAAATAACTTTAGTTTAACTAACCACCACTCAATATTTAAAATGATAACCAAATATCTGTGAAAGAAAGCATTAAAAATTGACCAACCAAATATTTGTGAATTTGAGTCTACTACCCAATAAACACGTTAAAGAAAAAAGCTATCATTTGGGTCTTGGTCAGGAAGGATGCAGAGATTAAGACACCATCTATCCAGCACTATTCCAAATTTTAATTCTTTAATACAGTCTAAGTCTACATCCAAAGTAGACAATACGTATGTGGAGCCTACCAAGACTTATTAAAGGACAAAGGTAGGAAAGTGGAAGGAGGTGGTGAGATTCTTATGCTCTTTCGTGCACTGTATTATGTACTCTCGTATTCCACAAATTTCAGACAAAAGTCAGAAAGAATAAATAGCATTGAATGCCACTGTATTATGGACTCTTGTATTCCACAAATTTCAGACAAAAGTCAGAAAGAATAAATAGCATTGAATGCCAAATAGAGTAGGGAAAAGCATGAGTCTAGTGTTAGTATTGCGTTATTATCTTTCATTTTGTTCAAATTTATTAAATCAGCCTGCTGATTAAGGTTAAATGAGGTCAGCAAGACAAGTTATAATGGTGTAGGCACCACCAAGTTCACCCAACAAATCTAGATAGATTCCAAAAGATCAAAAGTATAAAGACCAAGGGTATAAAGATCAAGGGTGTGACAAATGGTCAAAATCATAAATTAGTGATTGAAATCACAGGGTTGAAGATAGGATAGAGTGCATGTAATTTATTGGTTTGTTAGAGCATTGATAACCATTTACATTGATTCAACTAAGTATTGCTTGGTTCCATGCCATCCACATGGATAAGATAATAATAGGGCTTCACTAGGCATCTAATTGTATTTGTAGTGGATCCTCCACAAACAACACCTTATTGATTGTCAAATCACTTATATAAGAAAAAATAAAAGTGATGATACCCTAACATGTGGCAAGGTAAAAGAAACTACAAAAGGGCACCAAGACATGACAATTAAAGCAATTGATAAAATTCCATCAAGATTAGAAAGAATAACTCAATCTAATTGACATATGATGGAACCTTGGGATTTGCCCTTGAAAAATCTGCTCTAGTGATTACATAGGTACAAACATATAACCTATTTATGAATGTATTCTTCCTAATCATCTCATAGATGTTTAGCCAAACACTATGTTCATGGTTTAAATGAATGAAATAAAAGGGTATCAATTATGGGAAGGAGTCAGTTTAGTAGGATTGCATCCCACATTCAACTAATTAATAATCCAATACCTAGTCAAATCTAGGACCACAATCTCAAATTTGATAACAAATAACATGATAGGATCACTAAGCACAAATTATAGTAGAACACCTTCTTATTGCAAACAAAGCTAAGTATCCTAACCCTCATTGTTAATTTTGTTTTAAAGTGCACTTATGTAGTGTTTCAAGACTTAGTTGATTACTCTAGGGTAATGTAATTGTTAGTGCTTGTTTGCGCTCATTTACCCTAGATTTCATTAAAATAAATTATTTTATTTCTTTTCATTTTGGTTATCTTATTAAATCTTACACTCCCCAAGGTTTTGGCTTTAGAGTTTTGATTTCTAATTTTAGCTTTTGGATTACACTATTTCTAATTTTTTATTTTATATTAGGTCTGAGTTCCAAAATGGATTCATTTGTGTTATTTAGTAATGGTTACTTTCTTTATCGCAAAATGATGTGCTAGACAATTATTGCAATTTTGTGTTGTTTCTATATAAAGTGAGATCAAAGATCTCATATCAAACGAGAGGATGAAGCCTCTCTATTATTAGTGTATGAACTATAGAGCCTCTAATTCCCAGGAAGGGATACATAGGCAAGACCATTATGAATGAACCTTCGAGGTTTGTGTCTAGGTCTAGGTCTAGGGACAACCCAAACTTTACGAGCCTACCATTTTTAGTGCAATGATATAAATTGTGGCATAGATTTCTTGCCATGGCTATGGTTGGTAAGGCTATGAAGCTACCACTTCTAACTTGGATAGAAGATGCTTGGTTGATTAAGATAGTACTTGAGGTGTAAGATTATGAAAAAAAATCATAGTAGCTAGGATGGTTATTACACATACTTTACAATACATGATCACTCTCATATTCATGTATGCATCTTTAAGTGGGAAAAAAATGTGATGGTGAAATTTACATACCCATGCCATTTCCCATTTATTTTTATGCTCAGTTTGGGAGAATGTCTTAACACATTTACATATTGACAAATTGCACAATTCCATGTTAAGTTGGTTTTATTCCCCTAGCCTTTACCTATTCCCATGCAAACACATCTGCATACATTTAGCTCCACCTTATCCATCTTTGCACATCTTCTCCTTCATATATTGCACCACACATACCCTAACATTCATTCCTCACACTAATCTTATCACTCTGTTAGCTCAAGTCAATTGTGTGGATGCATATTGATCTCATAGTCGTGAAGTTGACCCTTGGAATTTTAAAATTAAAATTTAAGCTTGGTTAACTCTTGCCCATTCAACTAGCCATCATGAGTTGACTAAACACACATTTACATGATTTGATGCTTTGTGTTTATATTTAAAGACATTCATTTGCAAACATTTAACATTTTCAATCCCTCATGTATCCTTTCTCATCCTAGAAGCATTCAAAGAGAAATTGATAACAAAACAATTCAATATGGTCCATTAAAAGAGTAACAAATTTGCATACACCATTCAAGGTGCTTTCCTATTGTCTTCAATTCTTCATATATTTCTAGGTTGACCTAGGTGAACATGCCCTCTTTTGACATAACTACGATCCTTCCAAGATACTTTAAATACCACTAGTCTTTCTATACCAAGAAATAGCAAAGCAAACATAGATCACTCAAGTGAGTAATAAAGTGAAGGCAGATAGTTAACAAGGTCAAATTTGTGTACAAAGGATGAATCCTTGGACGTTGAAAAGACCCTAACTTGTAAACTCAACACCGGATAGAGTTCCAATCTAGCATAGATTCAAAAGCAATTGTTTAATATTTAAAAATAAACAAACTGTTACAGGCAGCAATATACAATTTCCTAAAAGCACAATTTTTTTTAAAAAATTACACAAAAACTAGCTCAATTGGTCCATGCAAGTATCAAATTAGAAAAAAAAACTAATAATTGATAATTTACCCAAAATAGTCCATTTTGGGGGCGGGGGGCCTAGCTCGATTGGCTAAAGCATCCTGTTGCAGGCAAGAGGTCATGAGGTCTAGTCTCCCCCCAAACCCGTGGTACCGGAGGGCATGTCGCGCCAGCCCCACCGTTCATGTGAAAAAAGTTTACCAGGCGCACTGCAGTTTATAGGGGATGGATACCTGACCGATTCCTACGGCCTAAAAGAAAGAAAAAAAAAAAAAAAATCTATTTTGAAATAACAACAGCAACATATTAAAAACTATGAATGGCTCAGCTCAACACACAAGAAAACAGGCATGTGCCAACTGTGATCTAATAGCATATAGATTAGCATAATCATTGATACAAGTCACAATATCTCTACAACAACTGTATATGCAGTTTAAAATAACTCTTTCTTTTGATCTTTTTGAGTTACTGGATTTGTTTTTTCTCATGTTTGCTATGAAGAATTATCTGCATAAAATTCCATTAAATTTTTTATTACAAGGATTTCAGACTAACTAAAAAACATTAAATTCATGGCATTTCAACTCAGAAAAGTCCTCTTAAAAAAACACTGAACTGCAAAAGTCCATTGTTAAGAAAGGCCAGAAGCTTTCAAATGTTCACAGATCTACCAAAGAAAGAAAAAGAAATTCATACCCAAAACTTGAAGAGGAAGACAAATATGAATGCAAACACCAAAGCCAACAACCATTTAACTGGTGTTCCTGTCAATCTCTTGATCTTCTTTCTCCCAAAAGATTTTCTGTTTCGTTCCCCTGAAGACATTGGGATGGCTGATCCCTCTGAAATTTCATGAACTTTCTGGGTTTAGACAGAAAATGATTCATTCTTCTTCTTCTCAAGAAGAGTACAAAGATTATACATTTTTTCTCTCCACCATGGTGATGCACATTTGACAGTGAATAATAGTTAATTCAAAATTTAAAATATATTTACTGGTAAATGTGCATCCAGTATGCATTGACATTGCCGTTAGAATCTTAAATAAATAATGGGAGCCGGCATTATAAATATTTTAGAGCTTTGAAAACGCCAATTACGAAGGACACGCATAAGGCCGCTGCTTTGTGGCTCTTAGTGATTTTAATAATGATATGATGCACATGCTGTTCGGTTATAGTATTGACTTTCAAAAATGTATGAGTTTAGCAGGGATCAAGTTTTGATGAGTGTAAAGTTGTGATATCATAAGGGAGGAGGAGGTCGGGATCGTGGGTAGATTTGGTGGAATGGATACCCCTCAGTCCTTAGTTCTTAGCCAAAGAGGTTCAACCCAAAAAAGACTCGTGCTCCTATAACAGATAGCTAAAAAATTGTTTGTGGATGACCTCCATTAAAAAAAAATGTATTTTCTGTAATAAATTTTATATTGTGTACTTTGTCCAGTTCTTGGGTGGGTTAGCATGTTCTGCTACCTTCCAATCTATCATGTAATATTGTCTATGGTTTTGATATGCTGTTCATTTGATCATTTTATATAAATTTTCATTTTTCAATAAATAGATATATTTTATATCAAGCTCTACATCTGTTTTAGTAGCCTTGTTCTTGCTGAACTTTGGCATGGTGGTGTTATACAAGTTGGTTGGATGGGATTTTGACGAAGAACATATCGATTTCAAATTTGTTATTTGTTCATTTTTACGTGAAGAGCTTGTGCATGAAAAATACTTGCATGGTAGTGATGTGCAAGTTGGCTAGTTGAGATTTTGACAAACAAACATATCAATTTTAAATTTGTTATTTGAGATTTTTTTGTTCATTTTTGCATTCATGTGAAGAGCTTGTGTGAAAAATATTGGCACGGTAGTGTTGTGCAAGCTAGTTGGATGGGATTTTGATAAATGAACATATCAGTTTAAAATTTGTTATTTGAGATTTTTTTTTGTTCATTTTTATGTTCATGTGAAGAGCTTGTGTATAAAAATGAGAGTTCTCTCCAACAAATATTAATGTCCTATACTGCAATTTCTTCAACATGTCAAGTCAAAGTATATCTCATGGAGGAAACAACAATCTAGATATAATCCTTGTGTCAAAATCTAACTAGATACAACACATATACAATACATATGCTTCAAAATAAGATTAAAAAAATGTTTGGCCAAAACTGAGCAAAAGACTCTACTAATTAAAAGGAGATCTTTGACCTAGAAGTGGGGTTTTTTCCCTTTGGTTTTGGGTGGTTTAATCTCATGCTTGGACTTGGTGAACCATCTTACCAAAATTTGGACTGTCTTGTCACATTCTTGTTGTAGATAGGAGCAAATGAATTATCAAAAAGAAAAAGAAAAAAAGCCACATTATAGTAAATAAATAAGTGGTGCCTTGTCGGAATGATGGATGACTCTTGTCAAGTAATTTGAGGATCTAAAATTATAAAGACAAAGACAAATTTTATGGCATGGGTGTGGGTGTCATGACAAAGAATAAAAGAGGTAGTTGGAGAGCATTGGAGGATATGAACATCCTCCAAAGCATAAAGGAGAGAAATTTTGTGGGGTCTTTAACTTATCTCTACCAATTGACCTTGCATCAAAGCTAAGTACGATGGAGGAATTGCAAGAATTTTCCTTTTGTCTTCTTCACCCCAAATGGTCATCTTTTATAAAAGTTGTGTGTAGTTATCATTTCAATTTTGTTGTCTTCTTCCTTGAACTCCACACTTTTCTCTTTCCCATCAATTAATGTCCATCATAGGCCCTTCTTGTGAATCTAAAGCTCACATTAGGTGGCCTTCAAATGATTCCAAGACTATTAAGGTCATTGGTAAGTGATAAAAAATGTTGCACGATGTGGGGTGGCTTTCCTACAACAATCTCATTGTCTTTGTCACATTAATCTCTAACAACATTCAATGTAGGATGTTTGAGCACTTGTGACAACTTCGTTTACTCATATTGCTAGAGAAAATAAAGTAATATGTGAGTTGGTATCTTTGGCTAAGTAATGCTAAACTATTCACTTATAAGAAAGCCATAAAGAGATCTCATCCTCAAAACTTAAATGTCATGGAATAGTCAGTCAAAGAGGAGGACATAGATGAAAGGGAATTTGCAACAATAATAAACCATTTCTGCATAACCCTCACGACAAAAAATGTGCATAATAAGTATTTAAAATCTACAATGCAAAAGATAAACAAACATAACAAAAAATGACATCAGATGTACTAGGAAAACCTTCTCAAAGGAAAAAATTAGCCTCCAAAAGCACTCATGCACTTAATGTAGTATCTCATGAAGCAAGATTACAATACACTTGTAGAGTCTTCACACAAGGCTTCTAAAACACCACACACCCTAGATGTTTTCTATATGTGAACAAGCAATTGAGAACCATGTAGCCACACATTCCAATCCATGCTTCCTCTACTAACATATGCAATCTATACAAGAGATGATTAATCCAACCTTAACCAACAAGCCAAAGGTTATGTTAGTCAACCTCAATAACTACTCGATGTAACTTATTTTTATAAAAAACAAGCTTTCATAAAACCACCAATTGGTATTATATAAACCATGTACCTCTAAACCATGAGCTTACAAAATCACGATCCCCACTTTTAATTTTTGGTACTAAGTTTTTTCAATATTAAATATTTTTTCAATGTGACATCCACCTTAAATATTTATCCCAATATTATACACAACACACAAGTAGCCCCAATAATGTCTAACCCATGTAGTATTTACATCTTTTAGATTACCATAATTAAATATTATTTTTTACATTATTAGCTTTATTGTTTTATTATACAAGGTGTACAACATACATTTTCCAACCTTTTACTTGTTGTATACATTGCATAAGAGGTCAGTAGTAAACTCAAACATCAAGAGAAAAGTATCTATAGCCAACTTGTACCATCAAAGCATCCAAGTGATCCATGTTCTCTATCAAAATACTTACAACAATAACCGAGGTGACCACTATCTCAAACAAAAACCCTTTCATCCTCCATTAATGCCAATATACAAAAGAAAATATACTATCCAAAATAAATGACACACTAATTATCGCATAGAAGCATGAATTCTATCTCAACTTGATATTCAAACACAAACACCAAATCCAATGGTAATAAATAGGCTTGAGAAGTACCAAGAACTCATTAACATTGCTAGAATAACAACCACAACTAGTTGCTAACACATCCTTGACTAATTATACCTCAAAATTAAGCTATACTCATTATAATAAGTGGACCTTATATGCCATTAATATATCCAACCCTAAGTCTCAATATATATGCTATCCTGCACAAAGTTCTACATATCCTCAATACCACATTATAATGTGAGAATCTAACAAAAGGACACATATACAACCTAGAACTCCCACTACATCGGAAATGCCAAATATAAAATCAATTAAGGCCTCCCAAATTCCACCCATAACACTCACAAGGATGTAGCAAATTTCATCAATATTATATAATACCAAGGAATGTACACAACTATATGCAAAACCTACAAACTAAACCATTGCAAAATACCTCTCTCACTAGTAGTCACCATAGCTCTCCAAAGTTCTCCACATCATAAAAGGTGGAGATTAAAGATCCTCTATGCTATTAACAAAAATGAAAAATAATGATGTATAATAACAACAATTGACCATGAATATAGTGATCACAATGGCTTTAGGAAAACCTCAAATACAATGTCATATGAACATTAACCTTGATGAAGAAAAAATAAAACAATAAGAGAGATGATGTAAATCATGTAGCATGCCCTTCTACCAATTTCAATGTGCTAAAAGTTGTGGCAAGTAAGTACTGCTTCAAAGAAATCCAAATAGAAAAGCCTACACAACATCTAGACGATCAACTCCAAGGTCAAACATATCATTTGTATCAATAAATTAACTAGGATGTAAGCCTCTCAAAGTGAAGGAAGATCAAGCCTCTCAAAGTGAAGGAAGATCAAGCCAATAATTCATTCTGAAAAATAGGGAATGATCCCAAAACCATCCTCTATACTAAAATTGCCTTGATAATATGCTCATATGCATAAGGAAATAAAGAAAAATAAATCATGCAAGTAATCCTCAAACAAGCCCTCTAGAACTAACATCTATAGCTCAAGACTCATTCCATGAGAAGATAAAGCATAAAAAAAGTTGCATATCAAAATAATGTGGGCTATACTTATTAGATGGTTCACCACCAAGAGGACCAAGAGAGGAGAATGAGATTGCTCCTCTAGGATACATTGAACCATAATGAATATCTCCAAGAATAATCTCTTCAAAAGGCCCATATTGAATTCATGTCCAACCCAAGTGTAGGATCATTTATCCTTCTTCTAAAATCTCATCAAATCATAACTATATCAAAACACACTATCCAAGAAATAAGAGAACTCTAGCCTTATCAAAATTTGAAATAGGTTCACAATAAATCATCTCATGCTAGCCAAACTTTAATGCAACACCACAATAACTAGAAGCTCACAAGAAAAATGACCACACCACTCATCAATTAGAGTACTACAAATCACCACTAAAGTTCCATCCATAAAATAAATAACTAACCATGAAAGCAAGATCTACATCTCCTCAAAATATCATGTCTCAAATAAACATATTTTCTCCTAAGAGCACATGTATCATGCCAAAGAATTAATGCAAAATCAACAATCCACCATGACACAGTACAACATCCATCCTCTAAAACAAGGATAATTTGTCAAATTGATAAATCATAATTGGCACCTCAACCAAAGACTCCAAGATTCTTCCATTGTGCCAAGATTTCAAAATCTCCAAATCACATGAAAATAAGGTTCTCCTATCAAGAGAACTCAAGATGTCAAAGAAATATCACTAAATACAAGAATAGAAGCCAATAGCACCTCCATGACACTAACAACTAATACAGAAGATCATCCATCACCAAGTGATGAATTCACATTAGTACTGAAGCTACCACTAAACTATAATATTGAGCTACATATTACATTGTGATAACCATATCCTAATTAAGATCACCCATAAGCCATAACTCATGCACCAATTAAAACACCCAACCACAATACAAACAACTCTAGAGGATAAAGTAGAACCATGATCTCCAAACCAAGAAGATACACCACCTCCTATAATCCAAAAATTAATCCAATTGTCATGTCCAATTTTTTTTCACCTAAACAGTATACAACTACAATCTTTTTTTTGAAGAGCCACGTGTAAACACTAATAGACGTCAAACATACAAGAAACATAGCCACACACCAATGAGAAGATGAATATTAAATACCTCCTAATCACAACAATTGATAACACATATCAGTATCATATCTACCTTTAGTCTTATCACCCCCTTCTCACATCTATATCCAGTAACATTACAACATCGACACTACTAATTTCTTGATAAGTAATAAGCATAATAATCTTACCTTTAACACTCAATACTAATATTATTCCTCATTACCCTCCTCATAAGTACCAAGTTAAATATTAATGGAATCCACATATCTATATTCAATACTACCCTTCATATATAACTCTAAACTTACTTAACATCATGATTCATAGCAACATATAAATCTACTATTATTGCTGCTTAGCCAATTGTAGATTTCACCACTAACTAACAATACAATATTAAGAATCTTCTGACATTCTTCATTCCACCTATGCTCGCATACTAGTTGAAATAAATGTTTCAAAAGGTTGCCTGCTGAGGTCCTACTTAAATCTTCTAAAGGCTCTTGGGTCCAATATTTGGATTATGAAGGGATACCCTTCTGGTGTAGATGATGCTTCAATACTGGATATGCTGCTGCACATTGCGGATTTGAGAAAAAAGCAAAGACAACTACTTGGTGGAAAGGTGCTTCTCAACAGCATTATACGGTTGAGAAGAAAGTTGATCAAATAAGAGTTTTTCAGAGTGGTTGCTTCTGAATCACTAGGTCTTGGGCCCCCTCCGTCGTCTCAAATGGGGAGTCGCTAGGGCAACCCCTATTGAGTCAAAGACTACCTTTTCAAGTGTATGTGCTTCGGCTTCCCTTTTTGGTGGCTCTTCTAAAAATTCATTATCTATGCAAAGGATTCAAGATGAAACTCCAACTATTTTGGCTGCTGGCTTTCATCCTCTTGAAAGTAGCGAGCCAGTTTGGCATGGTAAAGCGGACAAGTGGAAGAAGGTTGATCACTGTTAAAGGAAAAAAAGATAAATCTTCTAAGCCCTCTTTCGACATGATTCTCCGCTCTCCACAAGAAAAGTGTAAAATGTAAATCTTGAATGGTCTTGTTTTGGAGTGGTCTTTTTAGTTGGCTGCTGTTATCTTTTCTGACCTTGCTCTTTTTGTTAAAGGGTTCCGGATCCCTTCAAAATCTATTTTCCCTCTATCAAAACAATACAATATTAATGTTACCCATAAAGTTAGTATTGCTAATATTCATATCACATAAATTCCTAGCTTATGAAGATATTATTGTGATTGAAAATCACAACAATAACATCATCAGTTGATACGGTGCCCATTACTCTTTTTGACATCTTCTTAATCAATAGCACTGAAAATCATGCTAATCAGGCAATAAGAATTCTATATAGGTATATTATCCATGAAATAAGGCAAATAAAGAAACAACATATTTAAATGTAGCCATTACTTAAGGAAAATTGTTCAAATCTTTAGAAAGATTTCATGACAACAAGTTTTGTGATCTTAATCCCAAAAGATGTAGTTGATACTTAATTATTTATCTATCCCATTAAAATAGAATATAAAAACAATTAATGGTGCAGATCAATAATTGAAGAATCCTCTAAGAGGATTTCAATTGTTGCAATAATTTTTATCCTTCCAAACAAAAAAATCACCAAAAAGCATGATTAAAATCAATACCAAAACTTGCTCAAAAAATTCTCAAACTAATTTTATTCAATAGATGAAACTCAACACTTCATAAGAAAAATTTAACATGGCATGAAAACACACACTTCCATGATTTTTATTACATTCAAAACCCCCTTCCTAGAAGAGGTTGTGCAACCAAAACATAAGCTACAGGAAAATATTTGACAAATAAACTTCACAAAACCAACTCCACAAACTCATTCTCAATGCATAACCTTGCAAGCACACATCCTACACATCTACAAGCATGAATACCTTCACAAATCTGATCTAATAACATGGAAAATATAAATAACCAGCTATAGGCATGAATAACATCTCTAGATAATCTTCTTCTCTCCTTTTTTTTTTTTATTTAAGGGTAAACGCTTTTGACCAGAGCTATGAACCAGGATACAACCATTCAACAATACCACCCCACTGGGGTTTGAACCTTGGTGGCAAGAACAACAATGCCACCTATAAACCATCACATCATGCCAATACCGCTTCTCCTCTCTCTGGATACCCAACATAGGTAAGAAATTTTTTTGCTCTTCCTTTCTCAATTCTTTTCCTCTTCATGCATTTTTTCCCTCCATCAATTTGGGTGTTGCATTTCCTCTCCAACTTGCTACAAAAATCAGAAAAAATTTCCCAAAAGCAAGGAGAAGCACTTCCCTAGGCTCCCATTTTTTCTATTCCCTACAAAAATTAATTCATTATGCCCAAAAGTTTCTATTCAATGCACAATCTCTCCACTATCTGGGCACCCATCTACAGAGGAACAAAATTTGAAAAGGTACTACCAAAAGACTCCAAAAATGGAGTGCAACCACTTGGTGTGGCCTTTGGCTTGTGAATTGAAATATAAAACACCTTTCATACATTGATTCTTGCATAGTAAAAAATCCACATTTATTGGGCTAAATATTTCAATGGATTCACCCTTGGAGAGGATAATATTATCAATTTAAATGATGCCAGTAAGAAAAATCAAACCAAAACAAAAATTTAAAAATAACCAAAATAACATAGCAAGAGGAGTTCTTCTTTTGGGTGTGCAAGATGACTTTGATCTCTCGGATGCTCTTGCATCAAACAACCAGGGTAAGAGAAGAATGTTTCATGATAAGAGAATCATGAACATTCTTAGGCAATGTACTTCCAAGTTTGAGAAGCTCTGGAGCTGCCACCCATGTTGCCTCTCCCATATTCCTCTTTTCCCATCTGTTCAAATACTCCTTGTTTTATGTGCTTGGTGTCTTCTTGATTGTCTTTGAATTCATCATTTTATCAATCTCCTTATTCTTCCTTTCATGTAATTTATGCACCCTTTGTGTTGTTTCAAAGAAATCTAAAACAATCTCATCTTGTCCACTTTTTCCTTTTGGAAACCTCTCCTTTTGACATTGATGAGCTAAAATCCAGTACCCCCCTTTAAATTAATGTCTTCTCCTTCTAAAATCAGCATGTTCTTCGTGTCTTTTGGTGCTTGTTTGTGACTTTTCTACCATAAGTTCCAATTTCTTAAAGTTCTCCAACAACTTCTCTTCCTTTAACTGTTCTAAAATACCTCTAACATATTTCAAATGATCTAAAATTTCATCTAAAACAATTTCAAACTTACCTAGGAGTGGTTTTCGATCGCCATGGGTATTTCCTGCTCTTCTTTTTTTGTCCCAACATCTTTTAGATGAGAAACTAAAGCATAACATAGTTCCTCCTCTTTTAACTCTTTTAAAAATTGTTTTCTAGTGATCATGCATACCTTGGAATTGCTGCTCACTTCATTTTGTTGCTCTTTTAGCGGGTTCATGACACACTTCTTCTTGTCCTTTGTGATTGTATATGTGTTCGCTTCACCATTATAAATTTCCTTGCGATCATATTTCCATGGCCTTCCCAATAGGATGTGGCATGCATTCATTGGCATCACATCACATAGTATTTCATCCCTATAATTACTAATCTAAAAATTTACTCGGCATTGGTCACTCACCAAAAGTTGATGTCCCTTTTGTAACCAAGTGACCCGATAGGGATTTGGGTGCTTCATCCTTTCTAGCTTCAACTTCTCCACCATCTTTTGGGACACTAAATTATTTGTGCTTCCACTATCCACTATTATGGTGCAAAATTTTCCTTGAGACTTACAAACCATTTTAAACAAGCTCCTCCTCTGTGTCAGTTCTGGAAGCTCCTTCTCTAGTTTTAAGAGAACTCTTTTTAGCATGAGAACTTCTCCATCTTTAGGGTCTACTGGCTCTGTCTCATTTTTAGCTTCTATAGTGTATGCTCTTCCAGTGTTTGTCTTTCTAACCTCTTGTATTTGAGGGCACTCAATGGCTTGGTGACCCATTTCCCCACAATTGAAACACACTCCATAAAATCCCCTTCCTCTACCATATTCTCCTCTCCCTCTCAAACTTTCACCTCCTCCTCTTGAAAAATCTCCTCTTCCTCTTGCATTTGTCCCATGACTTGTCTGTGACCAGCTTGCTTCCTCTTCTTTTATTTTCTACCCTCTTCCATTATTTGTTTGTTCTCTACCTCTTAAAGGTTATCCTCTACCTCTAGAGTTATTTTCTTTCCTTCTTGCCAACTTTTCCTCTACCTTTAGTGCATACTGGTAGGCTTCTTCCATTGTTCTTATCAAGACCATGCTAAGTTCATCTTAGATATTGATTCTTAGGCCATTTACATACTGAGCTACTTGTTCTTCATCATCCTCGGTATGTCTAGCACGAATGCTCAATCTATAAAACTCTTCTGTGTACTCCATGACACTGAGATCCCTTTGCTTAACGTTTTGTAACCTTTTGATTATGCTAATTTGATAATCCACAGGAAAAAAAATTGTCTCCAACTTTGTGACCATCTTTTCCCATGATTTTATTTTCTCCTTTCCCTTTCTTTGTCTGTCAATATGTACTTGATCCCACCATAGGGAGACATGTCCTTTCAATCTAGTGCTAGCATATTTAACCTTCTTCTTTTCATCAATGGATTCTAAATCAAAATACTTATCCATTTCTGCAATCCAATCAGTGAGTTCCTCAGGCTTCATACTCCCACTGTAGCTTGATGGGTCCATTTTTGGCCTACTCCCAAGCTTTGCTAGTGCCTGTAAAAACCTTTCTTCCTATGGGTCTCCTCCCTGTTCAACTACAACCTCAAGATTTTTTTCCTCATCTTCACTAACATCTTCAATAGGAACCCCTCTCGTTTGAGAGGTTTCTATGGCTTCTAACCTGATTGTAATCCCTCTCAACATCTCCATGAGTGCCATAATTTCTTCTCGTGGGGGTCTTCCTCTACCCCTTCCTCTATGTACCATTCTGTATTTTCCTTACAAACTTCTTCAAACCTGGCTCTAATACCAAATGGTGTAGATCAACAATTGAATAATCCTCTAAGAGGATTTCAATTGTTGCAACAATTTTTTTCCTTCCAAACAGAAAAATCACCAAAAAGCATGATTAAAATCAATACTGAAAATTGTTCAGAAAAATTTCAAACTAATTTTATTCAATAGATGAAACTCAACACTTCATAAGAAAAATCTAACATGGCCTGAAAGCACACACTTCCATGATTTTTAATACATTCAAAACTCCCTTCCTGGAAGAGGTTGTGCAACCAAAACATAAGCTATAGGAAAATATTCGGTAAACAAACTTCATAAAACCAGCTCGACAAACTCATTCTCAATGCATAACCCTGCAAGCACACATCCTACACATCTACATGCATGAATGTTGTTGGCCTCCTATAATGACTTAACAACTAAGCCCTTAAAGCTATGATTCAAAGATTGGACATCTAATCTGAATAGCTATCTTATTCATTATGAAGGTTCATTTAATTGTCAACCCAAGGACGTAGACTTGAAATGGGTCAGCACGATATGTGCACTAGGAATCCATAGTAGCCATATTCATCCTACAACTTAAGAAAGACATAATGTTGAAAGTAAATTGCTTAGAAAGAAGTAACATAAGTACTGAGCATCAACCAACAATTATACTACGCTGAAGTGCATGACAAAAACAAAAATTTGAGCAAACAGACAGGAAACTACTCTATCTGCTTTGGCTACATGAACAATCACAAAATGGAATTCTAGTGGCTACAGGAACAACCAATTGCCAGATTTATAACTATTGTTGAACATAAAAGTAATAACTAAGCTAAAGGATGGAATGCTCACCAAGTGGGCCCCCTTGGATGAGTATCCCTTAAGACAAACTTAGATGCAACAAACTTATAAATTCATTTTATTCATTGGAGAGCATGATTACAATAAAGCCATGTAACTATATTACTAAAAAACTAAGAATGCAAGTACAACATCAGATCAATCAACCTTTTGAGAAGGGGCATCTGAGTCTTATTTATAGAAGGAAAAACTACTAACTACCTAGGAAGGCGGTCAACTTCAACAGATTAGGAGGACGCCACTTTATGGAAAGCATAGAAAGTGGAAAGGAGGTTATGCATGTGTGTAATTTGGTCAAGCATGTTTGCCTTAACACAGATCTAGCATAACAATAACTCCTATAGTCGCTCAAAAAACTATTATGACCATTTACAAGGCAGTTACAATTCTTTGATTTGAACTAGGAATTTCCCTCCATTGAGAGTCTTCCCTCCATTGACCTTTGAATGATCACCTTGTTGACCTTTATGGAAAATGACCAGCTTGCATAATCTTCCTCAATTTTGTAGGCTCTAATTATATCTGCATGAAAACATTAACACACACAACAATTTCATATCTATAACTATCTTAAAGTAACATTCATTAATCCACATGTAAAATTAACATAGATAGTTCACATATCATGTTAATGTCATTTAAAGGTTACAAAGATAAACTTATGCCCAATGTCTATGGTCTTGAGGAAATAACATGAAAATGTCAACATCCAAGTATTAAAATCTATGACAACAACAACAAATGGATAATAAACTCTATCAAAATTAAGCCATAAATTGGACTCATCACTCCCCCCAACCTAAGGTTTTGTTGGTCCTCCAACAAAGGAAGATTTATTCCTTTGCTTAGTCAATACCCTAAAATCTGCAACTGCTAGCTATCCCACATCAGTTCTTGCAGTGATTGAATTGGGGTACCAATAGAACCCTTGCTTGATGTCCAACTTGTTCCATCTTTTCCTTTCTGCAGCTATATCATACTGATAATACCTAAAATTTGGCACAGGCCATAATAGGATAGGTGGCTGAAAAGTTAATGGAAGCCAAAATTTCCCTTTCATCCTTGCAAGTTGTATATATTTATCAATTATTTTGCTTGCTGTAACATAGTTTTGCAGATAGTGAGGTTCAACTTGTTTTAACTCGTTAGTCAGGCTATTCCACCTCTGTGACAGGTATCCCATTACAGATTTCCCTACAGTTTCTACTACCTTCTCATATTCTTTGTAAACTGCTTCTCTCTTAGGCAAGATCGTGCTGCTATAGCTCGATCGGTAAAGAAATTTGTGCCATTCTTAGAAAATGTCTCCAGGGTTTCTAGATTCAACCCTAATGGGCAAGGGAGTGTTGGATTCTATTTTCCTGTAAGTCCTGAACTACTATCCCCAACTAATTTCATTTTGAATCCAGGACATAAATGCCCTTAATTGGAGATCCCCAACATACAACAGTGGATTCCAATCATGATCATGGGACACAACATAATTATGCAAATAGAGTTCACACAACAAATTTTTCACTTCAGGAGGAGCAATCTGATAAGCCTATAAAAATTCAAGAGGAGTCTCAATGGAAGGATTCAAACCTGAAATGATCCTTAATAGTTTAAAATAAAGATTCCTCTCCTTCAAATATAGAGCATAGACTCTTGGAGGAGTCCTGCACTCTAATATTTGAGGCACTAAGGCTACTACATTGTCCACCTTTTCCTTTAAGGAAATAATTTTTGTGTTCTTTTCTTCAATCTCTGCATCTTTCTTTTTAATCTCATCCTTCAGCCTATGTTTCTCCTTTTTCCATTCTTCTTCCCTCCTTTGCATCTCATTCCATATGTTCATGGCTACCATGTTCCATGAAAAATCAGAGGGTCTATGTATTCCTACCAAAAAATTTCTTGGCACAGATTCTTGCTCTTCATGTGGCACCAACTGTTGGGGTTCTGATTATTCACCCAGTTCTAGCTGCAAGGGTTCTTGCTCTTGTTGTAGGGGCTCTTGCTTCAGGAACTTCTAATTCTCATCATACTCTTGACTCTCAACCTGTTTTGTGATGGAAACAAGCTCTGCCAACCTTATATTTTCCTGTTCCTCAAAAATGTCCTTTTCCTCAACATTCAGTTGCCCCATTGGAGCTTTTGTGTCCTCTTGTGATGTTCCTCGAGGCCTAGGGCTTCCCTTTGGAGGCACACCAACAACTGGCCCAAATGGTCTTCATTTTTTAGGAGGGATTTCATGTTTTTCTTTGACTATAGGAAGAACAGTGTCAACCTTCCATTTCTTAGAGCTTGGCACTTCCTTTTTTGTCATTTTCTTTTTAGCTTTTCCCTTCCTCATTTCTGCCTCTTTCTTTTATGCCCTAGTTTGAATTAGGGCTCCAAAAGGGACATCATCATCAAAATTTGAAGAGGAACTTTCTTTGTATGAATGTTCTATCTTAGAAGAACTAACCTCTATAGCTTTCAAAGTTGCAAGAGGGTTTAAAGTAGGGCTTGCACCAGAAGTTGAGGCTCCAAGAGTGTCTTCAACATTACTCACTCTTCTACTAACCCTACGAGGTTGAGGAAAAACTCTAGGTCACAAATGCTTTGGTCTAAACTAATTAATATTTAAAAATTCTTCCCAAGTCATATTAGACACATCATGCAAAGATTTTTCTACTAATAATTTGATTAGACAATGGTGGGAGACAATTATCCCTACCTTTTTGGGTTTCAGCTGCCATGATGGAAAGAAGATGATATAAAAAATTGGTACGTTCATTCTTCTCCCATGCCTCATGTGATTCAGGAGTTTGAAGTGAACAAAATGTAGGTTTGACTGGCAGCCTTCACAGGTAATTTACTTCACAATGTGAACAACTACTTGCTTCTACGACTTAGGCAGATAGGTTCTCTTCGCACCTTGCTTGTCTACATCCAATGGAGGGTCACCAGGTTCTGTAAATTCAGCCCTAGTTGACCTTGCATCTCTGGTAGCAGGGTAATGTTCACCATTGGTAGGCAACCCTGTCACTTCTGCAATCCTCTCTTCAATAGCTATTACCTCCAACCCTTTTACCATGGCCTTTCCTTCAGAAAATGTTTGCGCAAATTTTAGCGCAACGTCTTTATTATAACCATTAAGCTTCAGGAAATAATCTAACCATCCATAGTTTTTGAACTCGGCCTAGGAAAGTGCATCTTGCAGTACTACATCATGAACTATGGGTTCATTTCTAATCAACTGACCTCCCATTTTTTCAGCTGTCTGCAATTAAGCAAGCACTCGCAAGGTTTCCTTTCCTACAATCTTTGTCTAAAAGCCAAATTTCTCCTTCCTGCAACACTGCTAAATTCTCAACGACAATGTCATATGAATTTTACCTTTTTGGTGACTTAGGATTATGAATGAGGCAATAAAGGATGTAACGAATAATAAATGAAGGGTACAATCGAGAAAAATGGTGGCGGTTTGGTGTCATCTCACACATGCGAGCCGTCACCTCACTCTATCATTCAAATTAGCTCAATTTAAATTTTGTTGACATGGACAAAATGGACTGACACGTGGACATGTTATTCACACTCCCCCCAACCTAAATTTGAGCATGTGTCCTCACATGCGAGGTGGTAATGATGATTTAATAGGGCAAGGGATAATTACATGCTATGGAGAACATCTACATTAATGTACAATAATTAAATAAATGTACTAAAAGATAATTAAGATGTAACAAATTGATGCACACGTACCTGAATTCATGGAATATCTATTGCAAAGAATATTGAGAAAGTATCAGTCACATTTTAAGAAGTCAGTTAAGTAATTAATGAAAGTGGAGATGGAATGAAGTGAAGTGATGGTGGAGTGATGAAAGAGAGAGAAAGGTGGAGATGGATGGGCGGATGGGCGGATTAATGAAGAAGTGGACTCCCAAAAAAGTAGAGGTCTTTATTATGAAGTGATTGCATGCGTACTTAGATCAGTTAGAAGGAGGGACACTAGGCCCGCTTCCTTCAACTGCAGGAAGTTCATAGGGTGGGTGCTAGTTAAATTGTTGCATGAACTCTTACTTGGATGTTGGCTTGTGATACAACCTTAAACTGTGACCATTGACCAGAATTTTGAATCTAATAGGGTCAATGGTGGTGAGTTGTACAACTCCGTTGGGAAAGAATTTTGCAACTTCGTATGGTTCCAACCATCTAGTCTGGAGTTTTCCTTCATTATCTTGATACCTTGAGTCATAAAGGAGTGCTCAATGACCAGGCTGAAACTTCTTGTCCTTTATGTACTTATCATGTCATTTGATCCTTTGATTCTACACTACCTCAGTGTGATGCAAGGTTGTCTTTCTCATCTCACCCAAATTATTTAGCTGCATAATTTTGTCCTTTTGTGCCTCAGAGATGTCCATCCCTAAGTCTAGTGCAGTCCTAAGAGTCTTGTGCTCAAATTCAATAAGCCTCATAGCCATCTTCCCATACAATGATTCAAAATGAGTGAAGCCTATAGTTGTTTTTCAGGTGATCCTATAGGCCCAAACAACTTCCAATAGCCTGCTTTCCCAATCCTTCCTATGGATAGCCACGGTATTGGTCAAAATGTCTTCAATTTCCTTATTGGTCACCTCAACTTAGCCATTGGCCTGAGGGTGATAAGGAGTAGACTTCCTATGCCTCACATTGTATTCATTAACCAATGTTGTAACAAGGGTTGATATAAATTAAGCCCCTTGATCAGTCACTATCTCCCTTGGAACTCCATAATGAGTGAAAATTTCATCATAAGAAATTTTGCAACCTTATTATCTCTTGCATGCTTCATTACTTTAACTTCAACCCACTTGGTTACATAATCAGTGCAAACCAAGATATAGGATTTACCATGTGATGGGGGATCAATTGGCCCCACAAAATTCAATCCCCATTTATCAAATGAAGTTACTACTACTTGGGGGTAAAGTGGCATCTCATTAGATTTGGTTGGTCGACCCATCCGGCAGCTGGCATCTATCACACTTCCTTATATATTTCCCTATGGAGTGTGGGCTAGTAATATCCTGTGTTCAAAATCTTCATTGATGTCTTCTTGGCTGTAAAATGCCCTCCACAGGGTTCATTGTGACATGCTTGCAATATATCATGTCTCATCTTCCCTCACACATCTCCTCATGACATGGTCTAGTCTAGTGTAGAACAAACATCCTGCAATCCATGAGAAAGGAAAAGTTTTCTCAATGAGAACCCTCCTTTCTTTTAGAGAGAAATGAGGAGGAACTCTCCTTGTGACCAGATAATTAGTTATGTCAGCATACTAGGGTGTATGCACACTGATAGAAAATAAATGTTCATTAGGAAAAGATTCATCAATGACTTGATTGTCCTTTGATGTAGTCAGCCTTGAAAGAAAGTTTACAACAACATTAGCTTTCCCTAGTTTATCAACAATGGTTATGTCAAACTCCTACATCAGCAACAACCATCTTGCTAGCCTACTTGAGATCAGGGGCTTATTCAATGCAGGTACCTAATTGTTGCATGGTATGTGTGCACAAAGATATGATAACCTATTATGTAGTGCTTGAATTTGTTAAGGGAATAGATTACTGTTAGCATTTCCTTTTCTATCACTGTATAATTGAATTAAGCCCCTTGCAACTTCTTGTTGATAAAATAAATAGCATTCTCAATTGCTCCTTCTTTCTGTCCCAAGACTGCTCCTATAGCATATTTTGATGCATCTGTATGAATGTGAAAATGAAGCTCCCAATTGGGACCTTTGAGTACAGGAGCATGGGTTAAAGCTGCTTTCAAATCAGATAATTCCCTATCACAATCCATTGTCCATTGGAATTCAACATCTTTAGTTAGGAGATTGTACAATGGTGCTGCCATTTTGCTGAAATCTTTGATGAAATGCCTATAGTAGCCTGCATGTCCCAAGAAACTTTTGACATCTTTTTGATTTTCAGGTATAGGTAGATTAGTGATCACCTCAATCTTGGCAGGATCTACTTGAATTCCTTTGTGAGAGATGTAGTGGCCAAGGACTACACCTTCCTGCATCATCATGAAGCATTTCTCACTATTTAAAGACATATTATGTTCTTCACATCTCTTTAAGACTCTCCTGATATTTTCTAATTCTTCATTAAAATCAGCACCATAGGTAGTAAAATCATCCATATAAATCTCAATGCAATCATGTGAGATATCTAAAAATATGCTAATGACTTCCCTTTGAAAAGTTGTAGGTGCATTGCATAAGCCAAATGGAAGTACTAAGTAGGCATAAGTCCCCTATGGACAGGTAAATGTGGTCTTCTCTTGATCCTCAGGCACAATTTTGTACTTGGTTATAGCCACTAAATCCATCTAGAAAAGAGAAATATTGCTTGCCTGCAAGGGAATCTAGTACTTGATCTATGAAAGGAAGGGGAAAATGATCCTTTTTGGTGGCAGAGTTGAGTTCCTTGTAGTCAACACAAACTCTTCATTTTCCTCCAATTTTGGGCACAATCACCAATGGAGACACCCACTAGCTATCTAAAATGGGGTAGATAAATCATGCATCTAATAACTTTTGTAGTTCCCCTTTTACAATTTCCCTTAATGTAGGATTAATTCTTCTTTGTGGTTGCCTCATTGGTGTGCAATCATCTATGATGTATATCCTATGAGTGTAGATCTTAGGTTCCAATCCCTTCATATCATGGTGGTCCCATGTGAATGCATTCTGGTGGGTCCTTAACTGATTTTTCAAAGTTTGTTGTTGCTCTTGACTCAATTTCTTGTTAATATTCAAGTATTTTCCTTCTGACACTTGTACTTGTGTTGTTAACTCTATCATAGTTGTTTCACTAATGCTTGGTACCTTGAGTTCATGTGGCAACAATGTATGAAACATATCAGTTGCTGCAGGAGGTTCAACTGCAGGAAGAGTGGGCATAAGGGTCTTCACTGGACCAGCAGAACCAGATGCATGAGAGAATGATGCTTCCTGCACCTCACAATGGTTCTGAATTATGTTAGAAATACTTCATCTTCTTCTTGAAGTTGCATGAAATAACTTCTGCCTAACATCATAAGGCGTGCCACATAATTAACTTCCTCGGTCTCTTCACCAACATGTGACCATATGGGGTTATCCATACCATGGGATGGTTGAGTAGGAGGGTAGAGAACAAGCATTTTGGTGCTCTTCCCATAAAAAATGGTCATGTCTCCTGACCGACATCCAATATAGGCATCTGTTGTTGCTAACCATGGCCTTCCAAGAATAATGGGATACTCACCTAGTGTAGCTTTAGGAGAAAGAATCATGAAATTTGTTGGGTACTCCCAAGAGTCTAGAGTTGCCACAAGATCCTCTACTATACCATCAGGTTTAACAATGGAACTATCAGCAAGCTGCAGGATAGTAGGAGTAGGTCTCATGCTTGCAACATTTAGTTGTCACAGGATATCCTTAGTTATCACATTTATTGCTACTCCCAAATCAATTAGAGCATTCTTTATTTGGATCCTGTTTATAACAACTACCACAGGACTACCCGGGTCATTATATTTGGGAATAGTCACTTTCCCAAGCATGATGTCAACTAGTTGTCCCACCACATGAACCGTAGTGGGATCTTTCTTTTTCATGCCCGGCTTCTTTAGACATGCTTCCTTAATTTCTTTACCATATATGGGAACATCTTTTATGACCTGAAATAGAGGTATCTTGACACATATATGCTTCAACTAATCTAAAATGTCAAAGGTTGTTTCCTCCTCTTTCTTTTGTTTAACAATTTCCAACCTCTGAGGAAATGGTGGTTCTTGTTCAGTCTATTGGAATGGGATTGGTTCACGATTTTTAGGTACATTTGGTTGAATGGGGACATTCAGAGGCTCCTCATCTTCCATAGGAAGCTCATTGATGATAGGTGTGGAAGGAGCTGGAAAAGTAGTTCCTGAACGCAAGTGGATGTCACTTACACTCACAACATATGCAGGAAATTGATTTGAATCGACAAAGTAGACTGCTGCTGCTATGGTTTGTTATTTGGGTTAGGTGTGGACTGAGCTGGTAGCTGAGTAGGTCTAGGTGTGTTTGAACTTGAGTTAGTAGGATGGGGCATTATAGCAGGTTGTTAGGGCTGAGAAGGTGGTTGCATGTAACTAGTGGTCTGGTTTGGCCATTACTGTCCTCCCCTCCATTGAGATGTTTGTTGCTAGTTTCTTGGAGGTGGTTGCCAATTCCCTTGAGGTTGCTTCCACTAGGGTGGAGAGTTGTGGTGATTGGGCCAGGTATTTGAAAGGGTTATTCCAAGGTTGTGGTGGATATCCTCCATAATTGGTTGGATATGGGGGTTTTATTGCTACTGTGATGAATAAGAATTCGAAATATGGCCCAACAAAAGATAATGGATCTGGTGGCATACCTTGTCTTGGAGCCCATGGCCTCCTTTGTGCAATGTAGTAGACTTGATCATCTTCACCTTGGATTGGCTTGAATCAGGTGGAATCTTCTTACTATCAATATTAGCTACCATCTTGCATCTAAAGTCCTTCTTCTTTTGTCTGCAATGAGGGCAATATTCTGCCAACATTGCCTCTACCTCCTCATGTTTCTTTTAGCTTGAAGTATCCAACTGAGTAGCCAGATTGTTTATGATGTATCTTGCTTAAAGTCTACCAACAAGTGAGTAATCTCCATCCTTGAAATGCCACTAGTAGATGACTTACCCATAGAGGATTGGTAAGCTCTCCCTTTCTTTGAAGCTGCCCTAGAATAGTTCTTGACATAGCTTCTTAATATCTTCCCAAGGAGCTTGGGTGATATCTCCTCCTCCCATCAAGTCTAAGGCCTCAATGTAGCTCTCATTAATCCCTCAAAAGAAGAGAAACTTTTGGGACTCTTCATTGAGTGTATGATGTCGAGATTTTTGCAAGCAAAACAAAAACCTTGAAATGTAATCCTCCAAACTCTCATCTTCCTTCTGTTGCATCCTAAAGATGTCATCTCCTCTCATATCATTTCCCCTACAATATTCCTTGTACTTCTTAAGGAGATTTATCTTCATGTCATCCCAAGTCTCCACAATATTTCTTCCTAGGCTCATAAACCATTTTAATGCAACCTCTTTCAAGGTGGTAGGAAACAACTTAAGAATATGAGCATCAGTGGTATAGTGATAACTTCTATAGAGGATATCAAACTCAAACAAGAAGGTATCAGGGTCTTCTGTGACAAGTACATAGAACTTAGGAATGACTGAAGAAGGGATATTTTTTACATTGTCAACTTCATTCTAATGAGCAATGTGGAATGGAAAAGCTGGCTGGTTAGGTATGTTTCTATTTGCATCACCCATGCCTGCCTGATGGAGTTCCAAAGCAAATGGGTTCTCAATAAGATTTTGATCTTTAGAGGAAGTTTCAGAACTGGTTAAATTGGGAAATGCATCAACAAAAGGGTGTGGCTCTTCTTCTTCTTCATCTCCTGACAGATTTGGAAGCTCTTCTAGTTGAAATGGATCAAGATGATTAGGAAGGAATCTCCCATAAGCATCTCTTCTCCTTCCTCTATGCATGCAGTATCAACTCCACATCAACCAACTCACACAAAGAATTGGTGAAAGAATAGGGGGGGTCATTACTTCCTAAATGAGGGGTATACTGAGAATAAACTTTCAGAAATACTACAACAATAAAGAAACTATCAATGAATCCAAAGAACTTCCTAGTTTGACACCATCCCCGACAATGATGCCAAAAATGTTGGCCTCCTACAATGACTTAACAACTAATCCCTTAAATTATGATTCAGAGATTGGACATCTAATCTGAATAGCTATCTTAATCATTATGAAGGTTCATTTAATTTTCAACCCAGGGACGTAGACTTGAAATGGGTCAACACAATATGTGCACTAGGAATCCATAGTAGCCATATTCATCCTATAGCTTAAGAAAGACATAATGTTGAAAGTAAATTGCTTAGAAAGAAGTAACATAAGTACTGAGCATCAACCAACAACTATACTAAGTTGAAGTGCATGAAAAAAAATAAAATTTTGAGCAAACAAAAATGAAACTACTCTGTCTGCTTTGGCTGTAGGAACAATTACAAAATGGAATTCTAGTGGCTGTAGGAACAGACAGTTGCCAATTTATAACTATTGTTGAACATAAAAGTAACAACTAAGCTAAAGGATGGAATGCTAACCAAGTGGCCCCCCTTGGATGAGTATCCCTTAAGAAAAAAACAGATGCAACAAACTTATAACTTCATTTTATTCATTGGAGAGCATGATTACAATAGAGCCATGTAACTGTATTACTGAAAAACTAAGAATGCGAGTACAACATCAAATCAATCAACCTTTTGAGAAGGAGCATCCGAGTCTTATTTATAGAAGGAAAAACTACTAACTAACGACCTAGCAAGGCGGTCAACTCCAACAAATTAGGAGGATGCCACTTTATGAAAAGCATAGAAAGTGGAAAGGAGGTTATGCATGCGTGGAATTTGGTCAAGCATGTTTTCCTTAACGCAGATCTAGCATAACAATAACTCCTATATTCACTCAACAAACTATTATGACCATTTACAAGGTAGTTACAATTCTTCAATTTGAACTATGAATTTCCCTCTGTTGAGAGTCTTCCCTCCATTGACCTTTGAATGATCACCTTGTTGACCTTTATGGTGAATGACCGGCTGGCAGAATCTTCCTCAATTTTGTAGGCTCTAATTATATCTGCATGAAAACATTAGCACACACAACAATTGCATATCTATAACTATCTTAAAGTAATATTCATTAATCCACATGCAAAATTAACATAGATAGTTCACATAGCATGTTAATGCCATTTAAAGGTTACAAAGATAAACTTATGCCCAATTTCTATGGTCTTGAGGAAATAACATGAAAATTTCAACATCCAAGTATCAAAATCTATGACAAAAACAACAAATGGATAATAAACTCTATAAAAATTGAGCCATAAATTGGACTCATCAAATGCCTTCACAAATCTGATGTAATAACATGGAAAACACAAATAACCAGTTATGGGCATGAATTATGGGCATGAATAACATCTCGAGATAATCTATAATGCCCCGCCACAGAACCTTAGAGGACAACACACAACAACACATAAAAATGAAACAATTGTTTTTTTGAAATGCAACATACTACAGATTGCAGATGAAATAATAACTTGAATTCTAAACCTAAGTCCTCTAAGGTTCCATGAAAATGCTACTATCTATCCATTTAACTACATATGCAATAACAACATTTACATTATCCATTACATGAGAGAGTTCAACAATGAATTTACACATTACATCATTACATCAATGTTTCCTCGAATAAGAGCGGAGGGTACATCAGAATTTCATTACGTAATACAACTGAATTATAGTACATTACAAGTACATGAAAGATAATACACACGAACTGAAACAAGTGCAAAAGTCCTCATATACAAGAGTAGTCACCAGAAACACGAACACAAGTGAGAGAACCCAATGGAGTACAAGGAACATTCCACCCGACCATGTGGAACCCTAAGGTCCACCCCCCATGCTAGGAGATAACAACAAGGTCCCACCACAAAAATAGTCAAGAGAACAACAACACGACACAAAGGCTAACATGACTCCAACATACAAAGTACAATAAAACATCAATAATAGTAAACATCGCTTCTAGAGGCACACAAACGACAAGGGGATCACAAGACTAGGAAATGCTAGGTTGCTACAGGAAGGAGTGTCATCACATAGCTTGTTATGGGTTACCCTGACGTATCTTCCTAGGCTACCAACCCCCATCTTGAGTTACCCTGGCAGCCTCTAACGAATCGCCGACCCCCATACAAACTCATGCAGGATCAACATACCTTTCAAGGGGACAAGGTAGTTGATCTTTTCCATTATAGTCCTTCCCACTTATCCCAAGCCCAAATGAGCACTTGAGCCCTGAGTGAGGCGTTATCTTGATTAATGTGAAAACTACCCAACCCCCTAGTTCATTTTAGATTATCACTGATTAAAGAAAATCTCAATGAGTTACCCTAGCACCACTTTATACGTCGACCCCCATTGAGAGCCACTCCCCCTACTAACAACTAGAAGACCCAAACACATCCAATAGGGTAAGCCATTTTGCACATCAAAACAAAGCCACAAGAATCTCATTTCCCGAGCATGGCATGAACCATCTCACTCACAATTTTCCCAACCATAATCACAAGTAAACAATGCAAGGCTAAAACCCTCATAACACAATCCAAGTACCAAAATCAATGCACCTTCAAAATGACTAAAAATGTGAAACCAAAAATCAAGTTATAGTCCCCAAGCCTTTGAAAGTCTCTCAATAAATATTTGACCCAAAAGGGCTCCCTCCATAAACAATATCCAAAATAAACTCAATACTAAAATCAACCACAATACTAATAACAGAACAACTACAACAAAACGTCTATGGGAGATATTATTCTCACATTTTCTAAAACTCATTACTTGACCACTAACTTCATGTAATAGGCCATTCACACAATAATTCACAAATAAATTCAACTACTTAAATCATTGTAAAAGAAATCAACATTCTTAGAAAATCTAATTCATATACTTAATCAAATCCTTCAGTTTACTTATTGGCATTATTTCATTGCTAGATCCATAGTATAACTACCATTCTTTTTGCTAATACCCGTAATACAAAATTTATCCCATACACAACATACCTATCCCTCAATAATTACTTAAAACTTAAATTTTATTTCTTTTCCCTATTAACTATGTATGCTTAAAAGAACCCATAATACTATTTAATATGAAAACATATTTACTCAAAATTCTAAATAAAGAAACCATCAAATTGTCTACATATAAGCACACACAAATCCGCATATAAAATAAAATTAAAACTATATTTCCAAAACAAATAAGGAATAGTGAATGTCAACCAAGAATAAGGCTATCAAAATGAAATTGAACACATTCAAACTAGGTATAAACACAAAAATAATAGAACACCCAATACAAGTATTAGATTCCACATAGGATTACTGTCAACTCAAAAGGTATACATCTATGGAGAATAATAATATACATAACTATGATAATACTATTAACTACAAAAAGGTAATTGGTATGCAAAGTGCTACAACACAAACAAGGCATGTGGACTGTTTGAAAAAAATGCTTCAAAGGGTTGTGACCTCATAGACTGCATGGATTATAGGATATGCACAAACAGATTTATTGCTGAGGCTTTATAAACTCTCATTTATCCCACCAATTTGTATGATAATATACAAGTTGAAATTTCTACTCACAAATACACAACTAAGAGTCAGATAATGTGGATAATTTTGTTTGATGCAGCATTGTCATTTTTGTAATTAGAGATGAAGAGTTGCCTTGGGTTATATTTCTAGAAATGCTTCATCTAAAAGAAATGTGTAATGTCCAAACAAGAAAAGGGTAAAATAAATATGAGAATAGGGACTTTGAAAGGAATGAAAATATCCAATTAAGACTCACGACTTATTCCTCTGCATGTAATGAGTCAAGAAGATAGCATTGAATTTTCCTTTGCATTGGTTGAGCAAGTTGGGTTATCATCAAGAATCCATCTTCACTCTATGCTCACATTAATCGACCATGTATTCACATCAAAGTCAATCTAAATGACTTAATTCACCCACATAATAAGAAGAGGTTTGAGTAAATATTCTACCTCAGTACAAAGAAATATAAGTCTTATAGGCGGTATCCCCTAACTTGAAACCTACCCAAGACCCATCTTCAACATTCTACGCAAGAGAATACGGAGGCTATCATCCTCAAGTGAGGTGTTGCTGCAAGAGATGGGGGTTGGCCTAGTGGCTACAAGCCCAAGATAGTATATATTTGTGATTCAAGATGCCAAAAAGGAAGAGAAACATTGCTTCAAATTAAGACATGTTCTATAATGAACCTTAGTTCATACCTTGTTTCTTTCCAAAATGCATCCAAGGTCATTATGTGGAAGAGACTAAAATCCAGAATGAGATCTTCTCCCAAGCGGATTGACCTTTTTCTCCTCAAATCCTTGCTTACCTTCAGTTCTTGGAAAAAACTTATTTCTTCAAGTATTCAATAGAAAACTCTCAAGATTATGCACACAAGTATGGTATTGTTAACATGCCCATCCCTCATCATGGCAGATTCTGTTGGAACCACATTCCAAGGCCCCTCTCCAAAGAAAATGACTCTAACACCATAAAGAGGCGGTTACAAGATTAGTTTGCATGGCATGCAAATAGAGAGAGTGGTCCATCTGAGAGGAGGCACATGCAAGCATAAATTACTATTAATGAACACTATTGCAATGCCTGCCATTACTCATGCAAAGAATTAAAGTTTATTTATTTCTTTTTTTTTTAATTTCCCATAGTTACAATTATATATAATTACAATATTTATTACCTAGGAGAATAACTGGATAATTATTTATTTTATTTTAATATTCGTGTCATATTTAATTTATTATATTATTTCATTAAGTTCTTAATTTATCATATCTTGGTAGGGGCCCCTAGCTCAGGTTGGCTACAAGTAGATACATTAGCATTTCTGCAGTCCGCGAGTTCTAGTCTCCCCTCGTCAGAGTAGTACGGGCATGTCACTTGTTGTCGCCCGGTCCGTTAAAAGTTTACGAGCTTTTCTGAGTTTATAGGGGGTGGAGTACTGCGATTCACGTAGTCTAAAAAAAAAAATTATCATATACCATGGCTTTTAATAGATATATTGATTGACAATGTGTCCTTTTTGACCTAATAATTTATTTTAATGCAACAAATAATCCCCAAGCATCAATTAAACAACTTTAAGTCGTATAAATCAAATACCAGACAATACTAACAAGGTGAATTGTGGAGGGGAATTACATCCCCCCCCCTAAGATTCGACTTACTCCTAGAAGTTGCAAGGTTTGAATTAAATCGTACACACCTAAGCTCAAAAATTTGCTAAATAATACCACGTTCACCTTTCCTTATAACAAAAATATAAGCAACATCAAATAACCAAGAAAACCAAATGTCAAACAATTACCTGACCAACGACCCAGGTAAAAGCATAACTTCAAACGACACAGACTGACTACAAAACTGACAGGGTATCGACCTAGATACTCATCCTCTTTGAGTATGATGGTTAGGGTAGGGGATCTTATGCTATCTCTGAAAAACTATTCCATTGGGTTTAAGGCACGCTCAAACCTGCTAATTCAGGTGGAGTCAATGCCTGGTACCTACAACCTACAACAAACAAAACAGTCAAACATATATATAATCATACAGTCAGGCACACCGTGAAAGGAAATCACAACGTAGCAGGGTACTCACAAATGAGTAATGCGACACTATCCCTTTCATCAAGACACATATGAAGAAAACACTCAGTAATCAAATCATCTCATAAACCATCCACTACATGATAGAATAATTACATATTGATCATAACAATGCATCTAATGTCCTGTAATACACCAAGCTAATCTGCTACATCAAAATGCCACACTTTTACAAAACACAACAAATTTATGCACTCAAAGCACACATTTTTCATTAAATATCCATCATTTACATGCAAGACATTCCACTTTATTCATTATCCAACACCAAATCTCATAACATATTTAGCAAAAGGCTATGATTTTACACCTTTTTAGAAGCATGAAAACACAATTTATCACTTCATAAACACAATATTCATGATCTATCATGCATTCTTCACATACACACACTGACTCACATCACTGGGAGTCACATCAGAAGGATACAGAAGGGTGCATAATGCATCCCTGATAGAAATAATATTGATGCATTACACACTACACCAAGGGTCCTATCCTTTCCACCAGTTTTCTGCACCATTGGACAAACATCACTAAGGGACAAATTTCAGTTTGCAAGGTGAGGACGAAAAAAGAGGAAGTCATAATCTCAAGATTCCATGCAACTAGGACAACATAATGGGCTCATATGTATCTAGAGTGCCTAGTGTATGAACCTAGGCTCTGATACCATGTGTAACACCCCGCCACAAAACCTTAGAGGACAACACGCAACAACACATAAAAATAGAACAATTTTTTTTTTGAAATGCAACATACTATAGATTGCAGATGGAATAATAACTTAAATTCTAAACCTAAGTCCTCCAAGGTTCCATGACAACGCTACTATCTATCCATTTAACTACATATGCAATAACACCATTTACATTATCCATTACATGAGAGAGTTCAACAATGAATTTACACATTACATCATTACATCAATGTTTCCTCGAATAAGAGAGGAGAGTACATCAAAATTTCATTACATACTACAACTAAATTACAATACATTACAAGTACATGAAAGATAGTACACGTGAACTAAAACAAGTGCAGAAGTCTTGATATCTAGGAGTAGTCACCACGAACATGAACACAAGTGAGGGAACCCAAGGGTGATCCCACAATACCGGTTTACAATTTTTGGCCAAATTAGACTTTGAACTGATTTTTTCTAACTAAATCTTCACTTTCGGGCACCTATAGCGACTAAACTGTGAGGAATTCAAAGATGATGCAAACTAGTGATTTGTGGAATTTTGTCTGTAGATTCTAAATATATTTTTTTCAATTTTTTTGGAATCAGATCACACCTTTTTCCATCTCCTTTGCAAACTAGTTTTTTCAGTAAACACCATTTTTAAGGAGTGACACTCACCGTATAACACAACTTTTTTTCCAAGAAGGATAAAATTCTATTTTTTCAAATTTATACTTTTAATTACTTACATATTCAGTGTTTTATTGAATATTTTGCTTAACTGCTCTCAAGTCAAACCAAACACAATTCGTGACATAGGCTATGCACTGTGAGATAACACAAATGTTTTGTATGTATCAAAATTCAATTTTTTTTTGTGGGATCAAGGACTTCAATAATATCCGTGCACCCTAAAATTTTCAAATTTTTTTGATAATCTTCTCTTTATTTTCCACATGCTTAACAAAGAGCTTGATTTTCTATGGAAAAACCTACATTCACAAGAAATAAAAATAAATATAATAATTAAATTAAATTTATTTAAAATTATACTTTGTAGGAAGCTTACAATAAGGACTACATATAAAAAAAAAATGAATTCATTTGATCCCCAAAAAGGCAAATCAAAAGTGGCTTTTTATCAGCATTTTGATAGGTGTAAAGGAGACTCTATTATAGGTATGGTTTAAAACTAGAGGGGTTCTATCCAAGGGGGTTTGATCTAAGGTAGTTTGATCAACCCATCTTCAATTGGAATGATTTAAATGGAATTTTTTAAGGCTTAAATAATTATATTTTCTAAAAATATGTGATTTTAGCAAAAATTAGAATCTCCCAGAAGTTGTAAACCAACTTTGTGGGATTACCCCTAATGGATTACAAGGCATTCCACTGCACCTCATGTGGAACCCTAAGGTCCACCCCCGTGCTAGGAGATAACAATAAGGTCCCACCACCAAAAATTCAAGAAGATAGTAGCACGACACGAAGACTAACAAGACTCCAACATAAAAAGTATAACAAAACATCATTACATAGTAAATAATCAAGCCTACGTGCACGAAATGACGTGGGGAACATAGTGGACTAGGGAAATGATAGGTTGCTATAAAGGAGTGTCACTGCTATCTTGCTATTGGTTACCCTAGCGACCTTCCTAGGCTACAGACTCCATCCCGAAGCTACCCCTCGGCAACCTCTACTAAATTATCGGGTCCCCATACAAACTCAAGGATCAACATACTTTTCAAGAGGACAAGTGCTTGATCTTGCCATTCCTCTAACCTTCCAACTCATCCCAATCCCAAACTAGCACCCTGAGCCCCTCAGTGATGCTATCTTGATTAATGAAAACTACCTTAACTCTGTCCATTTTAGATTATCATCGACAAAGAAACTCTCCAATGGGTTACCTTGATGCCACTTTGTGCGCTGGCCCCCATTGAGAGCCACTCCCCCTACTAACAACTAGAAGACCCAAACACATCCAATAGGGTAAGCCATCTTGCACACTGAAATGAAGCCACAAGAATTACATATCCCGAGCATGGCATGAACCATCTTGCTCACAATTCCCAACCATAATAACAAGAAAATAGTGCAAGGCTAAATACCCTCATGAACACAATCCAAGTACAAAATAAATCCACTTTCAAATGACAAATACATGAAATCAAAACTCAAACTATTTTACCCAAGCCTCTGGAAGTCTCTCAATAACCATTTGACCCAAAACTCCCTCCACAAAACAGTAACCAAAATCAACTCAATACCAAAATCAACCACAATACTAATGAACCTAGACATGAAAATATATCGGCTAATAACTTTTGATCCCTCGACACAACACCGCTTTGACCTGGAATCATCTCTCTAACTAATCATCATATTTCTCATCTCTTAATTAAATAACCAATATTTATCTAATTAAGTCATTTCTCTTGTTAAATAGATCATTGTTATTTAATTAACCCTATAGTCTCTTTAGTTAAATAAATCATTTTATTTAATTAAATCCCTAAAGTCATTCCATTAAATTAAATCAATTCTTATTTAATTTAATCTAACATCACCCCTCTTTAATTAAATAAATCAAAATCTTTTATTTAATTAAATCTAAGTCACATTCTTCTCAACTTTGATTTAAATCAATCCAAAAATCTAAATCAAATAGTCACATCAACTAATCTCCTATTGAATTAATCCAATCATGATTAATTCAATCCTAATCACCTAAATCCTCTAGATTTTTCCACTTGCACATGAAAATACATTTAAATGATTTATTAAATCTCTATTTTCTTTCTCAACATGGCATCTTTAGGGGAATATTCCTCCAAGTTTGAAAATCCCTCCAAGTGGGTTTGTCCTTCCAACAAAGCATTTAACCCTCTTTCATGTCCTTGTGCATTGAGCCAAGTGGCATTTATTTCATTTCTTTCCCTCTCCAACAAGTCATTTCATGAATTTCAAAATCCACCTAATATCATTTATTGGCACATTGGCCAAAATGTGCTCAACCTTCAACCTCTCACATGTTGACAAGTGGCATTTGGCCATTGGTTGAAAATTAGTCCCACATTCATCCATTTTGCCTCATTCTTCAACACTCTCATCTATAAATAAGAGGCTTTTCTTCTCATTTGGGATCCACAAGTTATGCATTTTGAATTCAAAATTGAGAGAAAAGTTACTATCTTCACATTTGGAGCAAGTTCATCCATTTCCATAGCATTTTCCATTATCGTAGCTAGGTTATTGCAGATTTTATCAAGGAATCACATTGTTCTTCATCATCAAGTGGATCAATCTTCATCAAGCTTGCAAAGGAGTTGGGAAAGGGCCAATTTTCACATCAAACTGACATGAATTCCCCCATGGGATTGAGATTTTTCATGTTTAAATAGGATTTAATTGCTTTTCTTGTTTTGTTGTTTATTTCTTTCCTATCTTGAACATTGCAGATGAATTTCATGGGGAATCTTAGTTCTAGATTGTATATGGATCTAATATTGTGTTTGTTTGTTATGTTTGTGCAGGTCTAGGATTGGGGTTCACATTTTGGCACTAGAAGGAGGGCCAATCTCAAGTTATTAACACATTTTAACAAAATTCCATGATTTTTTTTTTTGCATCTACAGGAAACTATGCCGCTGTCAATCCAATGGTGCCATACAATGACGCTACAAACTTCAAACTTCACCGCTGAAGTCTTCCTGCCTAGAAATTCAAATTTTGAAACTTTAATGCTAGACTATTTTTCTAACGTTGGGTTTTCAAATTCTAAACTGCATCGTTGACAAAAATAGCACCGCACTTGTGCTCTATGTCCTTGCTGCAGAGTGTCGCTGTCATTCCTAGCAACACCATGTAGCACTGCTAATCTCTTCAAACTGCGACACATATGCGGGTTGCGTCGTTCGGGTGGGGTAAAAAGTTGATTTCTAGTTATTTTGACATGTGCTTTTTTTCTTTTGATCATTTTGAGCTATTTACTTGTTTTCTACCTCTGTGTTTCTTGGATTAATCGGTTTTTATAGGTGGAAGCAAGGAAGGAGCAAGGAAGAGTTTGAAGTATAACATCATTTATCCATTGTATCAAGTGTCTTTAGACACTTTTTGGAAGTAATTATAATTCCAATTCTAAGGAATTTACCCCTTCAAGCTTTTTTAGGACTCACTAATTTCATTTGGGCTCTAAAGAGAGCAAGACAAAGGGTTTAAAAATAACTTTAGGCAAACTTACTAGATTTTTTTAAGGTTAACAATTGAACAACCAAATCTCACACTTCCTTTGGTGCTTAAAAAGAATTCAATCATTGCTTTGCAAGGTTTAAAATGAAGATGTGCATCTATGTTTTGTAATCGCTTACCCAAAATAATATCATCTAAAAGACGTATGTGCTTCTCTCGCACCTCACGACAATCTTGAGAATAAAAAGGATTTTGGTGATATTGGGTTGTGTAAGTGATTGCCTCCACACTTCATTTGAGTTCTTAAAATTGGACAAAACTTGCGAGTGTGAGTGGAACATATTGCGTTTGTTATCTCTCTTTTTTTCAACGAAGATCGATCGAACTACAGATATGTTTGCTCGCTTTTGTTTATCTTAGAGGGCATGCCTTGTGGGAAAAAGTAATCATCCAAGGGGACGACCCAATCGGGAACACGCTAAAGCCAAGCGACTTCCAACCGGTATATAAGTGTGGGTACTTGAGGAAAGGAAAGTATCACGAGGATTATTCCGATGAGAAGGGCATCAATGGTCTCTCGCCACATAGATGGTCCCCCACAAATGGAATGTCTGCATTAAAACCTTTGTTTAGAAAAGGAAAAAATCCTTGATCTATTTGTTGGTGCAAGAACGGTTTTTCTGAAGCCGTCCCACGTTTTTATGGCTCTTTGTAGAGATGAGAAGCATGTCATAGGAGTTTCATGGGTACTGATGCTTGGCTGACCCGAGAAGCAAGTACACTGTAAGGGGGAGGTTGTGTGGTTAAGCATCTAATCATCTGCTAAGAGTAGGCGTAGCTGGATTTATCCAACTGGGAACTCAACAAATATTGTCTTTCATATCCATAGGGTTGTGCATGTTCTTGAAATCAAAAACACTTTGCTTGATCGTAAACATTGGAAAAACAAACATTCAACATTATCATCAAACTTCAAACCCTTTAGGAAGCAAATACCTTTGACAAAATTTAAGTGATATTTCTTTCCCTTGGGATTCTCATCATTAGAGGCTTCTAAGCATTTGAATTTATATCTTAATTTTCTCACTAAATTCAACAATAGGAAACTTTTGCCTTGATTTCCTTGATTTCCACATAATACACTTTGTGGGATGATAAGAAATTTAGACATTATACATCTAGTTTGAAAACCTAATCAAGAATTGTTTTTGGTAAAAGGAAGTCATTAAGCAAAGACTAAAGAACAATTGAACCCCACACATGTGTTCTTTCAAATGATTTCCCAAAAATCAAAGTTCAAAACCCAAAAACCAAAGGTCTTAGTCAAAAGGCTCATAAGAAAAGGTTTATGCTCTATGAATTCAGAGAAAGATTAACCTTCAATTTTTACAGAAGAGCATCAAGGAACAATCCCAATTTGTATGAATTCTTTAGTTAGCAAAATCCAAATCTTTTTCAGCAATTTGAGCATCTTGTATGATAAGTAAAGTGTGTTCTTCAAAATTGAGGTTTTGTAAACAAGAGTCTTTTTAGGTACACATAGGATCAAATCAAAATATTCATCCATCTTTCAAACATCAAACCAAAATCATCTCACCAACAAGTCTTGAAAATCTTAAAACCATCCTTTTTGCTAGACTTTTTGGAAAATCCATGAATCAAAATCCTTGAATCAAACATCAAAACATTTTGTTTGGCTAGGTATGTGTAGATATATTCTTCTCCATATGCTTAGTTGAATTATCATCAAATCATCTTGTTTGTTTAGGTGTGGGTAAATGCATCCTTCTCCCTACACTTAGTCAAATTGTCATCTTGTGAGCAAGTCTATCCCATAGATAACATCCAACATCTTGGGATCTATTTGTTTATTATCCAATTCCAAAAATCAAAACAATATGAAACCAAATCAAGGTCAAAATAAAAATCCAAGAATCCAAGAATCCAAAATCAAGATCAAAACAAATCCAAGAATCCAAGAATCCAAAAAGTCCCAAAAGTCTAGCATCCCCCTCAAGATCTTCTAAGAGTTCAATCATTCATATCATCCATATTTCATCTCATCATCACACTTTGATCCTTAATCATCCCAGATTTTCCCTTTTGTGCCTAAAGTTAGATCAATCTAAAGAATTATAGGTTCATCTCACACATTCTTGAAAATTGATCCCTATTCTATGGTGCAAACTAGATCACAACACAAGAACAATATGGAAGCCAACAAAGAAACATCAACTTTGAGTGACCTAAGTCAAACCAATTCTAAAATCAATCCCGTTGGATCAAGCAATCCCCTAACTAATCTTTCTTTATCATCACAAAATACTCAAGAGGAAGGTCAAGTAGAAGATATCACCAATAATGCCTTCGAGATGACATAAGATCAGATCATCAAAATGTTCCAAAATCCCAAAAATCATAGATTTGTCAATATCATGATGAAGCTCCATCCCTCACAATATATTCTTAAATTAGAAAAACAAGGGGCTAAACTCCCTTTCGATTACAATGTGAGCACCATTGTGGAACAACCTCTTGGGGTCATGCCCCCAATATCATCCACACTCTTGATTTCATCCACACCCCTAGTTCAAAGCATCACTCAATCCATCCCGCAAATTACATCATCCATTGCTCAAACTCAACCCATTGTTAACAAAGGGAGTGCATTTCTCAATGCACTACAAACACACCCCCTTGTGAATAATCAAGATTTGGATGCAAACACTATCTTGGGGCAACCTGTCCCCCAAAATACATTACACCCATATGTCCCTCTCACCTTTAAAGATCCCAATGACCCATCATCATCATTTCATGCAACACCTCAAACCTCTCTCCCTATGACCTCACAAGGAGAAGGTGGATTATTCAGACCAAGGGGCATTTTTGACCCTTCATCTTCATCATTTCCCCAAGGGAGTATGCCATTCACTTTTCCACCACTTCCACCCTTGTCGTTAACATCCACATCACCTCTCTGTTTGGGGTTACCTCCGTTACCACCACTCATTCAAAGAAACCCACCGATCATCAATCGAAGCATCATATTGAATCCTCCCATCTTGCCATCGATATTGTAACAACAGATGGAAACCATCCCAATAACACAAGAAACCATCACATCATCGACCATCCCCCAAATATCTCAAAACATGGTCTCTCAAGTGTTGGAAATATGTGCCTCAAACAATACAGGCTGAAACCTCCATTAGAGCCAAGTCGGTGTGACATCTTCATTATCTGGCCAACTAGCAGTTTGATTCATCATGTTTTGCACAGGTCATTGTGACCTTGTAGGAGTCTTACCAAATGGTTACTATTTGGAGTCTATCACTGTATCATAGAGCAGTCGTTGTGATCTCTTACCGCATGGACACCTCTGGTCGAAAGGCCATTCAATCGTTAATCGGGGAGACTCCTGGCGACCATGAGTTTCAGGATAGCTAAGGTTTCTCGCTAAGAACTCTTAGCAAAAGCCAATGTATCGCTAACAGGAACACTGCTAGTGTCTTCGCTGTAACATATGGCTCGGTGAGAAGTCCCAGCGAACAGTGAAAGTCTTGCCGACGGGGACACATCCAAACATTCTTCGGTGTAACACAAAGGGTTTCAGAGAAACGTCTTAGTGATTGAAGGATGTCTTGCTGATAGAAGATGGCTATCAGGGTAACTCAAAGATCCCAGGAAGACATCTCAGCGAACATTGAAGGTCTCACCAACAGAAACACTTTTTGGAAGTCTTCGGTGTAGCTCTTGGCGAATGTTGGTCATCAGTGGAACACGGTGGTTTCGATAAGAAGTCCAAATGACTTTGATGAGTCTTGCTGATGATGAAGAGCCTTTGGGGTAAGTCTTGGAGTTTGGTATGTTCTCTTAGCAAAGGGTGTATGTCTTGGTGACTGTTGATATCTTTGGAGTAGCTTAGAGATCTTAGAGTGAAGTCTTAGCGAAGGGCAATGTCTTGGCGATGGATGAACACTTCGGGGTAACCTTTTTGTCTCGATATGAACTCTCGGTGAATGATGTAAGTCTTGCTAACTATCCTGTGGAGCTCGATATGACTTGTGTCTTCGTTATAACTTTGGTGACTCGCTATGATCTTCTGGCAAATGCGATAGGTCTGGGCGACTGCTTAGTGACTCGGTGTAACTTATGGAGCTCGATGGAACGTCCTGGCGATAATTGTGACTCTTGGCGATATCGATATGAAGTCTAAGTGGCATCGGCGAGACACTGATAGTGTCTCACTGAGATTCCAACTCAGTTTGTTTCTTCTAATCAAGCGATGACTATCTACGTGGTTGGTATTCGGCCAATCAGAGGAGCCGAATTGGAACTGTTGGGAGTCTGTTCATTGTGACAGTTCTGTGAGGGAGCTCGACAGACAGAGTTCGACATGGATTTAGTTGGAGATTGCAGATTGTGATCGGTTGGTTCAAATCAACAGTGGAGTGTGGAGAGTTTGAGCTGCATCAGTGTATGAATTCGATTCTGTAAAGACTGTAAATAGTAAAGGTTCCTGTGCAATATTGTGAATGGTGAATGTTGCTATAAATAGACACCAGATAGATAAGTTTGTCAATTGTATGTAATCTTCATTACTATAATACAAAGTGATTTCTCTTGGTGTGGTGGGTTTTTCTCCCATAAGGGTTTTCCCATGTATATATGGTGTTCTTGTGTGTTTGTCAAAACTCTGTTTCTGTAATCCGTTTCATAGTGCATCTTAACTTGACTATAATTGTAAATTTTAAAGTGTATCTGCATTCTTTCCTAAGGTATTGACGTTAGGAGAATTGTTTTCCGCATCTAATTTTCCTTACAAGTGGTATCAGAGCCTGGCCAGTTGTGTTATCCTTGGGGGTGCATTGGGTTTTTTGTGTCAATTCTATTCAGTGGGAGTCTTGTAGAGATTGTTATTTCTAATTACAGATTAAGATGTCTAGTTCATCTGGGAAGATTGAAATAGAGAAATTCAATGGCAGTAACTTTGAGTTATGGAAACTCAAGATGGAGGATCTCTTAGTAGATCGAGATCTTTGGATTGTTGTGTCTGGAACTAAACCTACAGGCATGAAGCAAGAAGAATGGAACCTTGCAGATAGAAAATATAAGGGGTTGATAAGGCTCTGTTTGGCAGACTCAATTCTTCTCAATGTGCATGAAGAGAAGACTGCCTCTTCCTTGTGGAAGAGACTGGCGTCTATTTATCAGGGGAAATCTTTGGTGAATAAGTTGTTCCTGAGGAAGAAGCTCTACTCTTTGAGAATGCAGGAAGGAGGGTCTGTAGCTGATCATTTGAATGCATTTAACATGTTGCTCGCACAATTAACATCTATTGGTGAAAATATTGAAGAAGAAGATCGTTGTATGCTTTTGTTGTGTTCTTTGCTAGACTCTTGGGATCATCTGGTGATGGCTATTGGGAGTACAACATCCAGTTTCAGGATGGAAGATGTTGTTGGTTCTTTGTTGTCAGAAGAAATGAGAAGGAAGTCTTCTGAGATGGCTAAGGAGGCTCTTGCTGTAAGAGGAAGGTCAAAGGAGAAAGGAAAGAAGAAGGACAAGAAGTCCAAATCGAAATCAGAGGGGAGATCAAAATCTCCTGGCAAGAAGTCCAAGGTGAAGTGTTGGAACTGTGGGCAACCTGGTCATGTCTGAAAGGATTGTAAAGAGGAGAAAAAGAAGAAGAAGGGCTCTTCTGATAATGGTTCTTCTCATAGTGATGCACGCCTTTATTGCAGCCTTGGCTACTCAGCATCGATGATGTCCGGCTGATTCTGGAGCATCATTCCACATGACATCTCATAGAGAATGGTTCACAAAAGTATGAAGAATACGATGGTGGAAAGGTGTACTTGGTGAGTGATTCAACTTTGGAAATTGTTGGCCGTGGAAGAGTCAATCCAATTCCTTGATGGAAAAATAAAGGGGATCAATGATGTTATACACATACCCGGTCTGGCTCTAATCTACTTTCTGTCAGTAAGCTTTAATGATATCGAGTACAAGTCTTTTCTCGAAGTAGCTGCAAGATGACTAGAGGTTCAATGGTGTTACTAGAGGTGCTCAAATTGGTACCGTGTACAAGTTGGATGCACAAGCTATTCAATGTAATAGTGTCTCTTCAAAGTCACTGAAAGCTACTCATGGAGGTAAAGAGGGAAATATCCCTAATTATGTAAACTCTACGGAAGTAAAACTTCCTGCAGAGAAGACTATGCTTTGGCATCATAGGTTAGGCCACATAGGAGAAAAGTGTTTAAAAACCTTGAAGAACAAAAACCTGGTTGAGGGGCTTGAAGATTGTAATTTTGAATTTGAATTCTGTGAACACTGTATATATGGAAAGTAGCACCATGTTTCATTTTATGATAGTCCTCATAAATCTTCTGGTTTGTTAGATTATATTCATTCAGATGTGTTTGGTCCAGTGAATGTTCCTTCATTGTCTAAATCAAGATACTATGTGTCGTTCATTGATGATTATTCAAGGAGAGCATTTGTATATTTTTTGAAAAGTAAATCAGAAGTGTTCAGTCGATTTAAGGAGTTTAAAAATCTTGTTGAAAATCGACTGGTAGAAAAATAAAATGCTTAAGGACTACGATAATGGCGCGAATTCCTCTGATGAATTTGAAAGATAATCGTAGAAAGACCATGGAATCAAAAGACATAAGACTACACCTTTACTCCCATAGCAGAATGGAGTTGCGAAAGGTTCAATAGGATAGTGATGGAGAGAGCATGAAGTATGCTTAGTAGTGCTAGTTTGGAAGAGAAGTTCTGGGCTGACGCTACTACTACTGCCTGTACTTTAATTAATCGATCTCCAAACTCTGCTCTTGTTGAGAAGACACCTTTGGAAGAGTGGTCTGGTAAGAAGTCCTCTCTTAGACATATTATAGTCTTTGGTTGTGAAGCATATGCATATGTGCCAGATATGAAAAGATCTAAGCTGGAGAACAAGGCTGTCAAATGTATTTTTATTGGCTATAGTGCTAACATTAAAGGATACAAGCTTTGGAATCTTGTTATAGAGAAGGTTTTATATAGCAGGAGTGTAATTTTTCATGAGTTGAAACCTTCCACCTTGGATATGCAGTCAGAGACAAAGTCAAAAAATAGTAAGGATGTAGCAGCAATTCCTCCTACACCAGAGAAAGAGGAATTGAAGATTCAAAATGTACCTGAAACTGAGGAGAGCTCAACCAGTTCTGAAAGTTCTGAAGAAGAAGAACCTCAGCCTCAGCCAGTGAGGAGGTCAACCCGAGAAAGGAAACAACTAGATAGGTATGGGTTCTAGTTAATTGATTCTACTTGTGCCTATGCCTTGATTTCTAGCACTGATGAGCCTAGGACTGTAAAGGAGGCATTTAAAATGTCTGATTCAGATTCTTGGTTGGAAGCCATGAATGAAGAAATGGCATCATTAGATAAAAATGAAACTTGGATTTTGGTGCCCTTGCCCAAAGGCAGAAAACCTATGGGCTGCAAATGGGTATATAAGAAAAAGATTGATCTGGACGACAGTGTAGAAAAGTACAAGGCAAGATTGGTTGCAAAGGGTTATTCCTAGGTAGAGGGAATTGATTATGGGGAAATCTTTTCTCCTGTAGCAAAGTTGTCGTCCACTAGATTTCTATTGTCACTTGCAGCAGCGTATGACTTAGAGGTTGAACAGATGGATGTGAAGACAACATTTCTTCATGGTGATCTTGAAGAAGAAATCTATATGTCCCAGCGTGAGCACTTTTTTGAGAAAGGTAAAGAAAAACTGGTATGCAAATTAAAGAAGCCTCTGTATGGGTTAAAGCAGTCACCTAGAATGTGGTACCAGAAATTTGATACTTATGTATTATCTTTAGGCTTTGTGAGATCAAAATCTGATCACTGTGTATATTATAAAGCTGAAAGTGATCAAGTATTAGTTATTGCTCTCTATGTTGATGATATGTTGTTCATAGGCAATAGTAAGCTAATAATTTTTGATCTTAAGTCTCAGTTGTCTACTAAGTTCAAAATGAAGGATCTTGGTGCAGCAAGGTATATTATGGGGATGGAGATAACCAGGGACAGGAAAAATAGAAAGCTTTGGCTTAGTCAGAGTAAGTATATAAGGACTATTCTAGAGAGATTTTGCATGAATGATTGCAAGCAGTTAGTTGTTCTAGTCTTGCAGGGAACAAAGCTATCTGTTGAGGACTGTTCAAAATATCCTACTGAGATGGAGGACATGACCAGTGTACCCTATGCTAGTGTTGTAGGTAGTCTTATGTATGCAATGGTTTGTACAAGGCTAGACATTTCCCAAGCAGTGGGAGTACTTAGTCGATTTATGGCTAATCCAAGAAGAATACATTGGGATGCTATGAAAAGATTTTTCAAATATTTGAAGGGCACTTCAGATTTTGCATTGTGTTACCATGGGAATTTAGTTGAATCACAGAGGACTCTCAGCATTCGTGGTTATGTAGATTCTGATTGGGCAGGGGACATTGACAGTAGAAGGTCCACCAGTGGATACATATTTATGATGAATGGTGGCGTAGTGAGTTGGATGAGCAAGCGGCAGACTATAGTCGCTTTGTCCACTACAGAGGCTGAATACATGGTAGCTACTCATGCTTGTAAAGAAGTTGTATGGTTGAAACGCTTGTGTTCTAACATTAGTTTTGATGCAAGGGAAATAACTATTTTTTGTGACAGTTAGAGTGCAATTTGTCTGGCAAAGAACCCTACTTTCCATGCTAGGATGAAACATATAGACATATAGTACCATTTTGTAAGAGATATGGTTGAGGATGGAAAGGTCAATTTGGAAAAGGTTGATATTCTAGAGAATGTTGCAGATGCATTGACGAAGCCAGTGAGCACAGACAAGTTCAGGTGGTGTGCCAGTTCAATGGGCCTTAGTGCCCATGATTTTTAGTAAGTATTATTTGTGCTCTGGAGGTTCTTGTATGATCTTTATCAAGTGGGAGATTGTTGGAAATATGTGCCTCAAACAATACAGGCTGAAACCTCCATTAGAGCCAAGTTGGTGTGACATCTTCATTGTCTGGCCGACTAGCAGTTTGATTCATTATGTTTTGCACAGGTCGATGTGACCTTGCAGGAGTATTGCCAAACGATTACTATTTGGAGTCTATCGTTGTATCATAGAGTATTTGTTGTGATCTCTTACCGCGTGGACACCTCTGGCCGAAAGGCCATTCAATCATTAATCGGGGAGACTCCTAGAGATCATGAGTTTCAGGATAGCTAAGGTTTCTCGCTAAGAACTCTTAGCGAAAGCCAATGTCTCATCGACAGGAACACTGCTGGTGTCTTTGTCGTAACATATGGCTCGGTGAGAAGTCCCAGCGAACAGTGAAAGTCTTTTCGACGGGGACACATCCAAACATTCTTTGGTGTAACACAAAGGGTTTCGAAGAAACGTCTTAGCGACTGAAGGATGTCTTGCCGATAGCCAATGGCTATCGGGGTAACTCAAAGATTCCAGGAAGACATCTCAGCAAACATTGAAGGTCTCACTGACAGAAACACTTTTTGGAAGTCTTCGGTGTAGCTCTTGGCGAATGTTGGTCATCGGTGGAACACTGTGGTTTCGATAAGAAGTCCCAATGACTTTGATGAGTCTTGCCAATGATGAAGAGCCTTTGGGGTAAGTCTTGGAGTTCGGTATGTTCTCTTAGCAAAGGGTGTATGTCTTAGCGATTGTTGATATCTTCGGAGTAGCTTAGAGATCTCAGAGTGAAGTCTTAGCGAAGGGCAATGTCTTGGCGATGGATGAACACTTCGGGGTAACCTTTTTGTCTTGGTATGAACTCTCGGTGAACGATGTAAGTCTTGCCGACTATCCTGTGGAGCTCAATATGACTTGTGTTTTCGGTATAACTTTGGTGACTCGCTATGATCTTCTGGCGAATGCGATAGGTTTGGGCGACGGCTTGGTGACTCGGTGTAACTTATGGAGCTCAATGGAACATCCTGGCGATAACTGTGACTCTTGGTGATATCGATATGAAGTCTAAGTGGCATCGGCAAGACACTATTAGTGTCTCACCGAGATGCCAACTTAGTTTGTTTCTTCTGATCGAGCGATGACTATCTACATGGTTGGTATTCAGCCAATCAGAGGAGCCGAATTGGAACCATTGGGATTCTGTTTGTTGCGACAGTTCTATGAGGGAGCTCGACAGACAGAGTTCGACATGGATTTACTTGGAGATTGCAGATTGTGATCGGTTGGTTCAAATCAATAGTGGAGTGTGGAGAGTTTGAACTGTATCAGTGTATGAATTCGATTATGTAAAGACTGTAAACAGTAAAGGTTCCTGTGCAATATTGTGAATGGTGAATGCTGCTATAAACAGACACCAGAAAGATAAGTCTGTCAATTGTATGTAATCTTCATTACTATAATAGAAAGTGATTTCTCTTGGTGTGGTGTGTTTTTCTCCCGTAAGGGTTTTCCCACATATATCTGGTGTTCTTGTGTGTTTGTCAAAACTCTATTTCTCTAATATGTTTCATAGTGCATCTTAACTTGACTATAATTGTAAATTTTAAAGTGTATCTGCATTCTTTCTTGAGGTATTGATGTTAGGAGAATTGTTTTCTGCATCTAATTTTCCTTACATCAAGGACCAAGCATATCGATCGCACGTTCCACTACACAAATCCCAATCATCAATACAACAGTGCCTCTCATCACAACAACAAACACCATTCTGAATCCACCACCACCTCTACCACCAATCTCAAACACGTGAAACCAATATAGCATCGCGTTACAAGCTGGCTATCAAAAGGCACTCCAACAAATCCAAAATTGACAAGCTACACAACTAGCCGCTCAACAAGTGGAAGCACAATTAGCTACACAACAAGCACAACAAGTTGTGTAAGCAGCTCAAGCCGCACAAGCTATGCAAGCAGCTCAAGCTGCACAAGCTATGCTAGCAGCTCAAGCCACTCAAGCTACTCAAGCCGCACTGGCCGCACAAGCTGCGTAGGCTGCCCATGCTGTACAAGCAGCACAGCAAGCACAAGCTCAAGTGCAAGCACATGAACAGGCGCAAGCACAATACCTCACACAACATCAAGTAGTGCAACAACAAGCATACCAGCAAGCATTGAAGCAATACCAAGAGTAGCAAGAAGCAACCCAACAACAAGCTCAACAACAGGCATTATTAGCGCAACAACAACAGGATCAACAACAAGTGTTGTTGATACAACAACAATTACAAGCATACTTGGCATAGAAAAATGTGCAAACACCATCCACCAACACACCAACTAATCCACCCATCCCTCCAATAATTGAACCACCTCAAAACACCTTCATCACACTCCCTAATCCTCAAGATGATGTATCAGCACAAATGAAATTTCTTTCAGAACAAGTGATTGATCTTCAATCAGGGAAAACCACAAAGCCACCAAAGAACTTGTGCCCCTATCTGTTCGACAGGAGCATTATGATGAAACCATTTCCAAAGGGATTCAAGATCCAAAAATTTGACAAGTATCGGGGGACAAGAAAACCTGAAGATCACATTAGGGATTTCTAAGTGCATTGCATGGAGATTTCATATGACAAAATTTACCTAATGTGATTGTTCCCTCAGAGTTTGGCAAGTCTCGCCATTGATTGGTTCTCCCGTCTCTCAGGAATCAAGAAATTCTAGGAAATTGTAGACACATTTGTACAAAACTATGCGTTCAACATAGCTATGGATGTGAGCTTTGAAGAACTATCAGCTATGAAACAATCCAAGGGGGAAACGTTTGCTTCATTCTTACAATGATGGCAATCAAAAGCCAAAAAAATTAAATGGGCCATGCCCGAGGAACAACAAGTGTGCACCATCATCACAAATCTTGAGAGACTCTTGTCCTTCCATCTCAAGCTGCAATGCATCACAACCTATGATCAGTTGATCCCCAAGGCACTCAATATCGAATGAGCTCTTATCTCACAAGGAGGAACACCTTCTTATCAAGAAAGTCACCCATCTACCAGCTATAATGACAAACCTCGCACATGGGTGAAATATAGGTACGTTACCAACGATGGTGTAGTCGATGCCAAAGTTGTCATTAGTGCACCTCGACAAAACACACAAACAACTCAACAACCACAAGCCAACAATCAGAAAAATTGACAAGCCAACACTATCACACAACAGCCGAACAACCAAATAGTCAACAACTTAGACAATCAAGGTAGACCGCCTCAGTGAAACAAAATTTCTCCCAAGTAGAAGTACATACCCCTTGGGGAATCGGCTGAATCCATCATGAAGAGACTGGTGGAGGAATAACTCATCACAATTCCCACCTATGATAACTATCAAGAGCCCTTGGTAAAACCGTCATAGTACAATGAAAATAACCTTTGTGATTTCCACAAAAGCAAGGGATACACAACTGCTAGTTGCATGAGGTTGAAAAACTTGATCCAAGACCTTATTGATGACAAAATCATAAATGTGGAACAACGAGCAGGGAAATCAAGATTTACATGAATCCGATGCCCAACCACAATAAGGGAAATAATAACAATGATAAAGGAAAAGGTACCTTCAAAAGCATGAATCATGTGTATGACCATGTTGTCGCATCTCTAGAAGAAATGGTCACTGTCATCACTATCAAAGGAGCCCAGGCCGGTTGTGGAGTCACCACAAGAGGTGAAAAAGTTAGCATCACAGGATCATATCAGCCTCCTAGAGCACCCACTTCCAACCCAAGATCCGTTCCTAGTGGCTGCAATGTCCTTGACCAATTGAAGAGAGCCCCAGCTCATATCTCCATCATGGAGTTGTTGAAGATTTCACCAGCCCATAGAAAGATCCTAGAAGAAGCCTTAGCCTCATCTTCTTTCCCCACTAATCTCAATGCAGATCAATTCCAAGCTATGGTCGCACACCTCACCACACCTCACCTCCTGACATTTTTAGAACAAGACCTTCCAACACAACCATCTCACAATCATGCACTTCATCTTGAGGATTTCATCCATAAAAAACAAAGTCAAAAGAGTCTTGGTGGATGGAGGTGCAGGGTTGAACATATGCACCCTTAAATTAATAAAAAGCTTGGGCTTCTCCAAAGATGTTGCTGAAAAATGGAAAGGCATAACTATCAGACCTATGATGATCAAGAAAGAGTGTCTCAGGGCACTATCCAACTCGCTATTCAAGTAGGGTCGACCATCATGGAAACAACTTGTCAAGTTCTTGACCTAGAATTGCCTTATAATATCCTCCAGGGGCATCCCTGGATTCACAAGATGCAAGTTGTTGCTTCCACCTTCCACCAGTGTGTAAAATTTCTATACCAAGGCCAAGAGGTCACTGTCCATGGGGATCTTGAACCCTTTTACTATTGCAAAAATATGGAAGCCAAATATTACAAAATCCCCCAAGTGCCTAAGAATGATGAGGGTCCCTCAACCCCATACATAGACCCAACTACTCTTGCCTCCACTTCTACGACAGAGACACCCACCATCCCTACCATCTACGATATCAAGGTCATTATCTAGGACAATGGGTGTGGGGATTATACAATTCTAAAAAATGCTTTTGTAGTGGGAGAATTACCACAATCTCCTAGGTCACAAGGGCGACCACAGTCAAATAATGCTTCCTCATCCCAAACCTTTACAACATTATCCTCCAACTTTAGGAGTTGGGGATACCTAGGTCGGGAAATAATAGAAGATGACCCATCAAACCTCCTGTACCAAGAAAACAAACCAATAGCTGACCTACCTATGGATGATAACAGTAAAGGCTTACAAATGATGCTCGTCATGGGCTATGACAAAAACAAAAGGATCAGACAGAATGACAATGGTCTCCTAGTACCCATCATTCCTGAGATGTGCTTAAGAAATATTGGCCTTGGATGTACCCCTCTGAGTATAACTATACGTGGCCGAAGTCCCCCAGTTAAAGCAATCAAGGCTCCCCCCTAGCTATCAGCAACCAAACTTTGCTTACCCGTATCTACAGGTCGAGTCATAGATAACTTCACATTTGACATAACTAACGTTTGTAGTAGTAGTGATGAGGAAGATTCTATAACCAATCTACCTATTCTTTTAGAGGATACCTGTCTCCTCATGATTAGTACTTTGTCATTTGAGTCAACTAGCCAAACCCATGAAATAAACCTAGTCTACCCCTAGCTCATCGATTACAACCAACGAGGACCACCGATTCTAGACACTTTTGAAAATGATGAGGCACTATCAAAATTCATAGGAATACATGATATAATACCATGCAGAGATCACAAGGTTGGGTTTGATATCATACTAGACACACAAGCCTATTATGGGGAAATGATTGAATCCTTTAGTCGCAAAAGAAAAAAATTGAGAATAATCTAAAGGTCTTTGAGTGAAAACCACATTGTGGCACTTTCTGACCCAAAAAAAATAAAAATAAAGGAAATATCCAATGGTGAAAACCTCTCTGAGGTGCCCGAGGATGAAGGATTCAATCTTCCCCTCAGTGCTTGATCCAAAGATTGTGGTTCATCGTCTAGCAGTTTACCCCGAAGCAAAGCCTGTCAGACAAAAGCTCAGAAAAATGTATCCTCAGATAGCCTTGTTGGTTAAAATGGAATTGAAAAAGTTAATTGATGCAGGGTTCATACGGTCGATCGAATATCCAGAGTGGGTATCAAACTTGGTACATGTTTCAAATCCCACTGGGGGCATCCATATCTGTAGAAATTTTAGAGACCTGAACAAGGCATGTACCGAGGATGAATTCTTGTTTCCCAACATTGATATGATTGTAGATATAACCACGGGACATGAGATTCTTTCATTGATGGATGAATTCTCTAGGTATAACCAAATCATGATAGCCAAAGAGGACCAACACAAAATGGATTTTACTTGTCCATGAGGGGCATATTGTTGGAACATGATGTCATTCGACCTAAAGAATGTTGGAGCAACATATCAAAGAGCCATGACCTTAATCTTTCATGACATGATCCATAAGAATGTGGAAGATTATGTCGATGGCATATTGGAAAAATCTAGAAAGAAAAGGGACCACATAGCAGCATTAAGTTCCATCTTTGACAGATTTGAGGAATACAAGGTTCGCCTTAATCCAAAGAAGTGCATCTTCGGAGTACAATCAGGGAATTTGTTGGGATACATCATGTCCATGAGAGGGATTGAAATAGATCTCGCTAAAGTAAAGGAAATCCTCAAGATGGAGGCACCCAAGACTTTGAAGTAACTAAGAGGCTTACAGGGCAGGTTCCAGTCAATCCGTCGGTTCATAGCCCAATTAGCGAACAAGTCAATCCCATATTCTCACCTAAACCACAAGGGGGTAGCATACAAATGGGACAAGAAGTGTGATCAGACCTTTAATAAGATCAAAGAGTATTTTCTAACACCTCCAATGCTTATGCCACCAATCCTAGGAAATCCTCTAATCGTCTACATATCAACAACAACAGCAACTCTTGGTGCTCTCCTAGCTCAGCATGACAAAAATGACAGAGAGGACCATCTATTACATCAGTCAAACCATGGTAGGGCATGAGTTAAAATATTCCTTCATCGAAAAGGCTTGTCTAGCAGTGGTGTTTACCTCACAAAAGTTCAAACACTACATGTTAGCACATAAAATCAAACTCATTGCCAAGATCGACCCACTCAAGTACCTACTTTCCAAAGCAATGCTCACAGGAAGGATGGCCAAGTGGGTCATGATCCTATTAGAATACGATATTGAGTATGTAGAGCAGAAGGCCATCAAGGGAAAAGCTATTGCAGACCAACTGGCAGAAGCACCAATGTATTCAAAAAATCCACTAATTTCAAAGTTCCCTAATGAATCCATCTTCAAATTGAGCATAGAAGACCATTGGAAGTTGTACTTTGATGGTTCCTACACACAACATGGATCAGGAGTCGTGGTATTTTTCATCACTCCACAGGGAGACTGCATACCAAAATCCTACAAGTTGGTATTTCCCCGCACAAACAATATCGCAGAATATGAGGCTCTAACCATAGGACTCAGAATAGCAGTGCAGTGGCATATCATGGCTCTCAAGGTATATGGAGATTCATAGCTAATAATCAATCAAGTAAATGATGAGTACCAAACTAAGGACAACAAGCTAACTCCATACAAGAAATTGGTGGAAAGTATTAAGGAGTCCTTCATTGAGATCACATTCGAGCAGATACCTAGAGCAAACAATAGAGCGGCGGATGCCATGGTGACAATTGGATCCCTATTATAAATTCCTCATAATGTCCCAAAGCATGAAGTCCTAGTAGAGCAACTTCTCATGCCTGCATTCAAGGTACCAGAGTCTGAATTTGTGTGCAATCATTGGTCCTGGTGATCCTTGATACCATGATATATACACTTATTTGAGAAATAGGAATCCTCCCAGCCAACATAATCTCAAACCTTAAGAAAACTTTTGTCAAGAAAGCATCCCATTTCGTCATCCTAGGAGATACCCTTTACCATAGAAGCATCAAAGGAACCCTGTTACATTGCCTAAATGTTGAGGAAGGCTTGACTATTTTAACCGAGGTACATAATGGTATTTGTGGTTCACACTCGAGTGGAATGACCTTGGCTAAGAAACTACTGAGTACGGCGTACTATTGGCCTACCATGAAAAGATAAGCACATGATTATGTCAAAAGGTGTCTACAATGTTAGCAGCATGGGGACCTCATCCATGCACTAGGTCAAGAGTTCCATCTGATTGTTACCCCATGGCCCTTTTCGCAGTGGGGACTCGATCTCATTGTAAAAATCACCCCCACCTCATCCAGTGGCCACAAGTTTATCATCACCGCCATTGATTATTTCACAAAGTGGGTGGAAGCCATCCCCATGACTTACATTACTGGAAAGAAAATGTCAAAGTTCATCCTGAACTACCTAATATGTTGCTACGGAGTCCCACAAGCCATTATCTCATATAATGGGACACCTTTCAAGAATTAGGATGTCCATGACCTATACTACAAATTCAATATCCAACATCGCTTTTCCACCCCACATTATCCCCAAGGCAATGGCCAAGCAGAAGCTACCAACAAGACCATTCTGAAAATCCTCAAGAAAATAGTCAATGACGCAGGTTGTGATTGGCATCTGCAACTAAATCTCACCCTATGGGCCTATCAAACCAACATCCACACACCAATAGGTTGCACCCCATTCTCCCTGGTCTACGGATCAGAAGCCATACTCCCCATCGAGATCGATCTCCCGTCACTAAGAATATCACTGTAGAACCTCATCACATATGAAGAATATTGGGTATCAAGACTGCATGAGCTAGAGTTACTGGATGAGCGGCATATGGATGCCTTAAACCATTTACAAGTTTACTAGAACAGACTCAAATGAAGCTATAACAAGAAAATCAGGAGTCAGACATTCTAGGTAGGAGATCTAGTGTTGAAGGAGAATTAGATGAATGTTCCAAATCCAAATGACAAAGGAAAATTTGAACCCAATTGGTTGGGGCCCTTCATCATTATAGCAAGCTACAAGTCAGGGGCATATCAACTGTCAACACCAGAAGGCGAGCCTCTGCAGGAGCCCATGAATAGCTCCCATTTCAAAAAAAATTATGCCTAAATATTTCAAGGTATAAAGCCAAAAATACAAAAAAAAATCAGAAAATGTCTTGAAAAAATGGTCACCTTGGTGAAAACCTGACAAACAAGCATCTTGGTGACAACAAAAAATATTAGAAAAAGGATTGAAAATAGTAAAGAGAAAAATCATCCTCTAGTGAAAACCACTTCGGTGGCGCTTTGGGCAAGTACTCTGGTCAAAACTTGGAAAACATGCGCCTTATGTAAATAAGCACTTTCCATCCACCAAAATCTTCACGACTCGTTTTGCATCATCCATCCACCCATCCATCATCCATCGCACCCCATATCTCCATCTGTCACCCATCTGCATCTGTATCATAGCTTAGTCCTATGTTCGCATCATGATCCCTCCTAGTACTACTCAGCTCGTTCTCAAGGTCAGTTTGTTCTGCCTATATTGGAGTAGCTATTGCATCACACTTGGGGCATGTTCTTGCATTGGATCAGATTCGTGTATATTCTTGAAGTCTTCATAAAACCAAGAAAATCCAATAATATTCATGAAAAACCAAGAAAATCCAAAAACATTCAAAACATATCAAAATACAAAAACAAGTCAAAAAGTCAAAAAGACAAAAAATAGAGTCATCATGTCGAACTACGGGTCTCTAAGCTCTGAACGTAGGCAAGGTTGATCTTTGAATCATCCCCTGAGACACTTAGGTCAGTCCTTTAGGAGTCCATCATAATAAACTAACAATCCATTTGTTCATATCTCATCAATAATTGGGTTTGTGTCAGTCAAACTACGTGGCCTCTGCATGTATAACATAGGCAAGGCTAATCTAATAAGCCCTTGAGGCCCCTAGGATAGGTCTTTAGGTTAGTCTCTTGGTCAAAATCTCAGAAAACCCCAAAACATTTAGAAATTCAAAAATCAAAACATTTGTAAAATCTTGAAAATACCAAAAACAACCTCAAAACATCAAAAAATCCAAATATTTGAAAAAATCCATCTGTCTCATCTCATTTTCACCCACAATAAATATCACTCATAATAAATCAATCGTCATCTTCAACCTTTGGTGAAACAGTCAGAAACAAGTCTAGCAGGTTAAAAGTGAAAACTCAAACGTCAAAGTCTCAAGTCTAGGTCAGTACGTAAACAAGTTGGTCAACTCTTTGTGTCAATAGCTTATCATCCAATCAGTCCCAAATTAATCATTTGATATCATCATGTCCTAGGATGCATCCTTCCTACAATGGACATCAACATCAGGCATCACCGTAGCTTAGTCGTGGCTAGCGGTATGAAGAACATTAGCTTGTTTGTTTACTTTATCTTTGTCTTTTGACTTATTTTATTGCGCTCATTTTGATGACCTCTTGATGATGTTCCAAATGAAGGGGTTTAGAGAGAAAGGAATGGGGCAACGATCATTATCTTTTTATCTGTTGTGCTTGTTGGATATTCTTGTAATATAACTTGGTCATGTGTGCTTTGCTTGGTTTGAAGGGAGGGTGTTTTAGATGTCTTGTTGACCACATAGGAAGGCTTGATTTTCTATGTTTTGGTCTGAGATATTTGAAATATTTGAACTACATTCTAAATAAGGTCCCATATGCCAGGTGTGAACAGGAGTACTCCTATCTGATTGTTGAGTCAAAGTCCATCACACTAGGTACAACGCCATCCTGGTTCTTTATACCTTGATGCATCATGCCTATGTGTATTATCAAATATAAGGTAATTGGCCCTTTTAAAATCCCAACTCCTTGGTAAGCAAGATCATCATCATTATCATCCACATTGTCTTCATCTTTTGACTTGTTGGAATCTCTTATTTTCTTCTATCTTCTTTCCGCACTAACACGATACCATGACAGTTAATCATAAATCATCATCGCCTTTGCATCCATCCTGCATCCACAAACCATCAGTATAATGCATATCATATCATATCATATCATATAGGAAACATTAATCATGTCACATGAATTGCGTTTTTTCATCAATAATATAGATTGGTTATTCTAAGCACCTCATAAACCATACATTTGGATCCATCACATAAACAAAAAAGTATCATCATCCATAAATAAATCACCATATCATATGCATCATCATTCATTTGCATCATCATATGATCCATAAATGCATCGCCATATCATACATGAGAAAATTACTTAAAAGAAAATAATACATCCCATACATCTCATCATCATCCATTAAGTGCATAATATAGATTTGTTAGTCTAAGCATTTGCATATCGTAACATTTTGCATTATCCATAAATAATCATAAAAAGTGCATAAGGAAAGATACTGAAAAAGAAATGCATCCATAAATCACTGCATCACATAACATCATCACATTACATCACATAAGATAGAATCACTACATCACATGTAGACCATCACATATAGAAAGTATAAAATCCATCCATAATGCATAAATTAAATAGAGTGCATCATACATCAGATCAAATAATCTCATCTCATATACATCATCAAAATCATGCACTGTCAAGGTACAAAATCAGGATCATGTGTGTATATCAATATAAGTACAATCACCCATGGGGCTATCAAAAATGAGCCCATGGATCACAAAAAGAACCATGTCTCTTATCAAAAGTAGGCTAGCCCTGTTGGATGCTCCCATCATTGCCCGACCTCTCCCCGTGACCCTCTGGAGGCCTATATCCTATCTGCTGTGAATAATCTGGGACCCGTGTTGCCCGAGGTACAACCTAATGATAATGAACTCTATAGTAATTGTCCTCTCGAACTACCTCCCTAAATGCTCGCAATGAAATTGAACTCCGGGAGGAGGATGCAACCATACTCTCTAGTTTTTGTCTCTGGCCCATCTTTGATGCTGCCTGCAGCTCTACGACCTGTCTCTGCTGGACGACCTAGTCTCGCTCATTCCTCAGCTGGTCTCTCTCTACTGTCAAAGCAACAACTTGTCCCTATAAACCCTGTACCTATGCCTGTAACTGCAAAATCTTCCCATCCCTAGGGTCTAGTTGTGGTGTTGGCTGGATGGGTGGTTGGTCCTGATGGCCATCTCTCGGTGGTGTCTGCTGCTTGTCTTGGTCCTAGTGACCATCCCTATGCTGCTATGGCTGGTGGGGAGGTGGTCCTCCTCCTCTACCTCTGCCACCATCATCATCATTGTCCTCATCTCCCCTACCTGCTTAGCCCCACCCACGCCCTGCACCTCAGCCTCTCGATCTCCTCCTCATTAACTGTGCACTAGGAATTGTCAATCTAACTAGAGGATGGAACCAATCTCTATACACCTATGTGGTCCCCTGGTCCACCTGTCCTTGATTGTAAGGCCATGGTCTAGCCACCAGCTGCATGAAACTCTGAACTATATCTGCCGCTAGGATCGTTTGCCCCATGTTGTATCCCTCATAGTACATGTGAAGATGGCGATGTACTGGTCATCAGGCCGGTCCTGTGTGTCCCCAAACTAGCGGGCCACTCTGTCCAACAAATATCTCTTGATAATCATATGCTCTTAGACCTGCATCAACCGGTACTTCCTAGAAAAGAACAGTTGTTGTATGTCATCATACCAGGCAACATACCAAGATAGGGTCTCCAAGTAAAAATTGTCATCTCATCAAGGACCTATCGCTAGTGTCGCATGCCTATTGCTCTTGTACGAGAAAATGAAAGTCCACCCCTATATCCCCAGATGATTGGGTCATCCGAATCCATGGCTATAGGTACGACTCTCATAGGGTGAAGCACTACAATGTTATCTCAGGCCCAAATATGCAGTAGGGTGACTCCTAAGCCGATGGACCTATTGTCGCAATACACAAACTCGTGAATATCATGATAAAGTGAGGCTAGCATCACTGGCCCCCAGGTGAAGCACTCCCTCCGTCGGAGCATCTGATCCCAAGCAAGCCCCCATCCTGGGCTGAAGTATCGCCCATGTCGGTCTAGTGCCATGAGTCCTGATATGATCGTAGCTACTATCAATCTGAAGGGTGGCACCACAGCTCTGTACCGCTCAAGCTCGATTTGTCCCTCTAAGAAGAGAATCTCATCAATACCCATGATATCGAAACAGGTGTCCCTGCCGATCTCCACATCATAAATCACTCGCAATCCATGGATCGGTAAGCGTAGAATAAGCCACACGTCCTCCAAAGTCACTGTGGCCTCACCTATGGGGAGGTGGAACAAAGATGTCTTGTTGTGCCAGCGCTCTGCTAGTGTTGTCATCATCCCTAAGTGTGTTCTGATCGGTGGGGCATAAGCGATGTACCATAATTCGATAGCCCCCAGGTGCTCCTGTTGTATCTCATCAAAAGGAGGATCCTAGGTCAATCTGGCTAAGATAGATGACCTGTGCTACCATGAATGGACTGGCTCCATGTCCTCTTGCATTAGTAAAGTCATTGTGTCAAGTTTCATAAAAAATCAAGATTTTGTTTGAGTTTTATGCGACTGAAATAGCAAATGTGTCACTATCTGCAATTGGGTCATTGTTTGAAACTTTCAAACTACGTCGCTAGAAGCCAAACTTCGTCGTTGCGGTACAATTTGTCAGCGACTCAGCTTGACCCCTAAACCCTAAAATCTAAACAAGACTGCCATGGCACTGGGTGCATATGCGGTGCTCTTTGAAGTAAACCCTAATTTTTCAAACTCCGCCGTCGCAACACTATGTGCACATGTGGCATAGTTTGAGCTTGCGCGACGTCGATTTAGGCTTTTCAGCAGCACTATATAGCACCACTTGACTTTGTTGGACTTTGGACCTTAATAAATGCACAAAAAAATCAAAAAACAAAGTCAGGACAAGATGGCATACCACTGGTCCTGTGTCGGGAAGCCTTTGGTACACTCACACATGATCAAAAATGTGTCGTGGAAGCATGCGTTGTGCCATCTCGATCAGTCCTCAAAACTCAAATTGCATAATTCTCTAAAGGCTATGTGTGCAAATGAATTGGAAGTGGCCCCTTGGGACCTATTTAAGCCTAAAAGTTAGGGTTTTTTGACCCTGTTTAGCGGTCCAGCTAGGGTTTTGTACCCTCGATCCCATTTTCGCCCAACTGAGGGCCATTTTTCTTTATTTTTTTGCATTTTTGGTACACTCACACATGATCAAAAATGTGTCGTGGAAGCATGCGTTGTGCCATCTCAATCAGTCCTCAAAACTCAAATTGCATAATTCTCTAAAAGCTATGTGTGCAAATGAATTGGAAGTGGCCCCTTGGGACCTATTTAAGCCTAAAAGTTAGGGTTTTTTTACCTTGTTTAGCGGTCCAGCTAGGGTTTTGTACCCTCGATCCCATTTTCGCCCAACTGAGGGCCGTTTTTCTTTGTTTTTTTATGTTTTTGCATGTTTTTGGCACCCCGGAGCCTTTCTGGACCTGTCGGGCACTTTGTCCTCTTTTTTTGTGAGATCATCAAAAAATCCAAATTTTCGTCCGATCTCTTGAGGGGGTAGTATATCGGCATGTTTCTTCTTTCCAGGGCAGAAGTGGGGCAATTTTGAAAATCATATTTTTTTTTAATTTTGATCGAGACAGTTTATTCTTTGAACCAAAGCAACAAGTACTTTTCTTCAAAGAGGGGAAAAATGTAGACATGGAAAATATACCAACACACTTGATCCTGATTTACTAACACCGTTTCGGCCTAAATCATCTTCTTAACTAATCATCATATTTCATCTCTTAATTAAATAAATCATTATTTATCTAATTAAGTCATTCTCTCTTGTTAATTAAATAAATCAATGTTATTTAATTAATGCTATAGTCTCTCTTTAGTTAAATAAATCATTTTATTTAATTAAATCTCTAAATTCATTCCATTAAATTAAATCAATCTTTATTTAATTTAATCTAACATCATCCCTCTTTAATTAAATAATCAAAATCTTTTATTTAATTAAATCTAAGTCATATTCCTCTCAACTTTGATTTAAATCAATCCAAAAAATCTAAATTAAATAGTCACATCAACTAATCTCCTATTGAATTAATCCACTCCTGATTAATTTAATCCCAATCACCTAAATCCTCTAGATTTTTCCACTTGCACATGAAAATACATTTAAATGATTTATTAAATCTCTATTTTCTTTCAACGTGGCATCTTTAGGGGAATATTCCTCCAAGTGGATTTGTCCTTCCAACAAAGTATTTAACCCTCTTTCATGTCCTTGTGCATTGAGCCAAGTGACATTTATTCCATTTATTTCCCTCTCCAACAAGTCATTTCATGAATTTCAAAATCCACATAATATCATTTATTGGCATATTGGCCAAAATGTGCTCAACCTTCAACCTCTCACATGTTGACAAGTGGCATTTGGCCATTGGTTGAAAATTAGTCCCACATTCATCCATTTTGCCTCATTCTTCAACACTCTCATCTATAAATAAGAGGCTTTTCTTCTCATTTGGGATCCACAAGTTATACATTTTGAATCCACAATTGAGAGAAAAGTTACTATCTTCACATTTGGAGAAAATTCATCCATTTCAATAGCATTTTCCATTATCATAGCTAGGTTATTGCAGATTTTTATCAAGGAATCACATTGTTCTTCATCATCAAGTGGATCAATCTTCATCAAGCTTGCAAAGGAGTTGGGAAAGGGCCAATTTTCACATCAAATTGGCACCAATTCCCCCATGGGATTGAGAGTTTGCATGTTTAAACAAGATTTAATTGCTTTTATTGTTTTTATTGTTTTGTTGTTTATTTCTTTCCTATCTTGAACATTGTAGATGAATTTCATGGGGAATCTTAGTTCTAACTTGCATATGGATCTAATATTGTGTTTGTTTTCTATTTTTGTGCAGGTCTAGGATTGGGGTTCACTATAACAAAACAACTACAACAAAACGTCCATGGGAGATATTATTCTCACATTTTCTAAAACTCATTACTTAACCACTAACTTCGCGTAATAGGCCATTCACACAATAATTCACAAATAAATTCAACTACTTAAATCATTGTAAAAGAAATCGACATTCTTAGAAAATATAATTCATATACTTAATCAAATCCTTTAGTTTACTTATTGGCATTATTTCATTGCTAGAGCCATAGTATAACTACCATTCTTTTGCTAATACCTGTAATACAAAATTTATCCCATACGCAACATACCTATCCCTCAATAATTGCTTAAAACTTAAATTTTATTTCTTTACCCTATTAACTATGTATGCTTAAAAGAACCCATCATACTATTTAATATGAAAACATATTTACTCAAATTTCTAAATAAAGAAACCATCAAATTGTATACATATAAACCACACAAATCCGCATATAAAAGAAAACTAAAACTATATTTCCAAAACAAATAAGGAATAGCAAATTCCAACCAAGAATAAGGCTATCGAAATGAAATTGAACACATTCAAAACAGATATAAACACAAAAATAATAGAACAGGCAATGCAAGTATCAGATTCCACGCAAGATTACTGTCAACTCAAAAGGTATACATCTATGGAGAATAATAATATACGTAACTATGATAATACTATTAACTACAAAAAGATAATTGGTATGCAAAGTGCTACAACACAGACAAGGCATGTGGACTATTTGACAAAATGCCTCAAAGGGTCGCGACCTCATAGATTGCATGGATTACAAGATATGCACAAACGGATTTATTGCCGGGGCTTTATAAACTCTCATTTAGCCCACCAATTTGTATGATAATATACAAGTTGAAATTTCTACTCACAAATACACCACTAAGAGTCAGATAATGTGGATAATTTCGTTTGACGCAGAATTGTCATTTTTGTAATTAGAGATGAAGAGTTTCCTTTGGTTATATTTCTAGAAATGCTTCGTCTAAAAGAAATGTGTAATTTCCAATCAAGAAAAGGGTAAAATAAATTTGAGAATAGGGACTTTGAAAGGAATGAAAATATTCATCTAAGACTCACGATTTATTCATCTGCATGTAATGAGTTAAGAGGATAGCATTGAAATTTCCTTTGCATCAGTTGAGCAAGTTCGATTATCATCAAGAATCCATCTTCAGTGTATGCTCACATTAATAGACCATGTATTCACATCAAAGTCAATCTAAATGACTTAATTCACCTGCACAATAACGAGAGCTTTGAGTAAAGATTCTACATCGGTACAAAGAAATATATGTCTTAGAGGTAGTATCCCCTAACCTGAAACCTACCCAAGACCCATCTTCAGCATTCTACGCAGGAGAATATGGAAGCTATCATCCTCAAGTGAGGTGCTGCTACAAGAGATGGGGGTCGGCCTAGTGGCTGTGAGCCCAAGATAGTATATATTTGTGATTCAAGATGGAAAAAAAGAAGAGAAATATTGCTTCAAATAATACATGTTCTATAATGAACCTTAGTTCATACCTTGTTTCTTTCCAGAATCCATCCAAGGTCATTATGTGGAAGAAACTAAAATCCGAAATGAGATCTTCTACCAAGCAGACTAACCTTTTTCTCCTCAAATCCTCGCTCACCTTCAGTTCTTAGCAAAAACTTCTTTCTTCAAGTATTCAGTAGAAAACTCTCAAGATTTTGCACACAAGTATGGTACTATTAACATGCCCATCCCTCATCATGGCAGATTCTGTTGGAACCACATTCCAATGTCCCTCTCCAAAGAAAACAACTTTGGCACCATAAAGAGGCGGTTACAAGATTAGTTTGCATGGCATGCGAATAGAGAGAGTGGTCCATCCGAGAGGAGGAACGTGCAAGCATGAATTACTATTAATGACCACTGCTGCAACACCTGTCATTACTCATGCAAAGAATTAAAGTTTATTTATTTGTTTTTTTTAATTTCCCATAGTTACAATTATATATAATTACAATATTTATTACCTAGGGGAATAATTGGATAATTATTTATTTTATTTTAATATTCGTGTCATATTTAATTTATTATATTAATTCATTAAGTTCTTAATTTATCATATATCATGGCCTTTAATAGATATATTAATTGACAAAGTGTCCTTTTTGACCTAATAATTTATTTTAATGCAACAAATAATCCCCAAGCATCATTCAAACAATTTTAAGTTGAATAAATCAAATAACAGACTATACTAACAAGGTGAATCATGGAGGGGCATTACATAATCTTCTCCTCTCTCCTGGATACCCAACATAGGTAAGAATTTTTTTTCTGCTCTTCCTTTCTCAATTATTTTCCTCTTCATGCATTTTTTTTCTCCATCAATCTAGGTGTTGCATTTCCTCTCCAACTTGCTGCAAAATCATAAAATTTTCTCCAAAAAGCAAGGCATAGCACTTCCCTAGGCTCCCATTTTTTCCACTCTTTGCAAAAATTTAATTCATTATACCCAAAAGCTATCCATTCAATGCACCCAATCTCTCCACTATTTGGGTGCCAAATTTGAAAAGGGAGTTACCAAAAGACTCCAAAAATGGAGTGCAGCCACCTGGGCATGGCCTTTTGGCTTCCCGTGAAACTGAAATTTAAAACACCTTTCATACATTGATTCTTGCATAGTAAAAAATCCACATTTACCGGGCTAAACATTTCAATAGATTCACCCTTGGAGAGGATAATCTTATCAATTTAAATGATGCCTGTAAGAAAAATTAAACCAAAATCAAAATTTAAAAATAACCAAAATAACATAGCAAGAGGAGTTCTTCTTTAAATGGGTGTCCAAGATGACATTGATCTCCCGGATGCTCCTGCATCAATTAATGCATCTAAATTCATTAGTGATGAAGAATCCAAGATTTGAATAGACTTAAGATTGGATTCAATTTCTTCCCACATTATTAAAAGTTGAGTTAAACTTTTATAATCCACTAATAAGTTCAAGTACTAGAGACGCATCGAAGGTGGTGAATCAATTTCAATTTAACTTACCCTTCCAAGTTACCTATTTAATTCCTAATCATTAGAGATGAAGTTGATACATTAAAAAGTGCTTAAACTAATCTCACTAGCATGAACATGCAAGAAATAAGCTATCAAAGAAAAACTAAACTATCAAATTATCACAAGTAACGCTCAATACTATTGGACCAACAACCCAAGAATGATTATGCATATATGCAATGTACAAACACACACACCAAATACATAATTATTTAAATTTTCCATCTTTTATTAACAATTATATTTAATCTAAAAAGTTTCAAAAGCATTAAGGTGATACTCTACCAATGTAATTTGTGTTTCTACCTAACTAATATTCTTCTTAAATACTTTTTAGGTGATTGAATCAACTAATTTACTTAGACACTTTTTTACTAAGCGTATATATATAATGAAATACTCTTCTTCTTGGATAAAATGGAAATATTGCCCACCTCATTAAACAATCAAATAGGTGACTTCAACTCTCTAATAAGAAACCAATCCCAAAACATATATAAATAAATGAGACCAATCAATTGAAACTACTAATTCTAAACACTACTTAATTATAACTCTTAAATGATAGCTAGAAACTATTTCCAAATAGAAACAAGATTCTTTCAAAGACAAAAAAAAAGAAATAAAGATATAACCCTTAATTCACAATTTCAACTTGAACATGAACTAATCCCATTAACATAAGAAAATTGATTTAAAAGTAACTTTGAAATTTCCTAAATGTAAGTTTTCCTTATTGACCATTAGAAATTCATAAATTAGTTTTTGATTCAATCCACCTTATCAAATTTGTTTCCTCAATTAAGAGTTGTCATTTGAACATCAATTTATTCAAATTCGCTGCTCATTTAATTTTTCCCATATGATTGATTATATCAAAACATGTTTAAACAATTCTTAATCAAGTCTAATTTGTCTCTTGATAATTTAAAAATGAAGAAAATATTTCATCAAACTCACTACCTTACAATTTCGAGTTTGAACATTAAGACTCATTGTTATGTATGATATATATAAAAATTATTAAGTATTCTTGAATTAATTTTTGAGGAGAGATGAATTATAAAAATAAAGGGAACAACAAAAATAGGAAAATTTTGTATCTAAACACTAATTAACTAAGTAATTAATAAATAACTAAAAAATAATTTTGAACTAACTTATGATACCTTAAATATGAGTCTCCTCAGCTATTTGTCCTTTTCTCTTTGAAAATTGTTTTTCACGTGTAATGTTATTTCTTGATTTCCTCCATTTGATTGTTGTTTGTGAAAGAAAAACATCTTGTAAAATTTTATGTTGCAGGTTAACCAGAGGAGGAAGATGAAAGAAACATATCTCAACTCTCTTATCTTCATGAAACCCTAACTTGGTTCCACTCAATTTGTTGTTTTAATTTTAAAGTAGGGGACATTAATGTTTTAATCATAACTTTTATTTGGTGAACTAAGTTAATCTTATTTTCGAATATGATATATACAAATTTTATTTTCAGAAACCCTTTAAATTTTATTCTCTAACTCTATGTTTTCCGTTCTGTGTGATCAGATATGCAAGACTGTTTAATGACAGATTTTTATTGTGAAAAAGGTTGTCAATGTTTTTTTAATAAATCTTAATTGGTGAACTGGGTTAATACAATTTTTTAATATGTTTTTATGAGATTAATAATTGCAAAACCCATTAAATTTTATCTTTCAATATCATTTGGATCAGTTTCTATGATAAAATTTGAGAAACTACTTTAAATCAATTTATTGTTTGGCACATGGGCAGCAATGTTGTAATCCTCAACAATTGATTAATCAAGTGGGTTAGGATGAGTATTTGATATTGTTTTTTCATTTACCTTTCCATAGGAGGGGTTAATTTAAAACTCCAATAGAATTTTATTCCTTCTTAAACTTTCTCAAATAAGTTAAGAAGTTTTCCATCCAAGACATAATCTTTTATATTCCCTTAAAGATTTACACCAACATTAATTTCTTTATATCAATGGATTGAAACACACCTATTATATTCTTTGAATTTACACATCTAATTGAAAATATAAACATAATTACAAATTGAACCAACCACCATACCCAACAATTACCTTTCCCAAAACTCTACTATTTGGAACTTGAAGCTTGTTCCCAATTCTCAAGACTCGTATTTATTTCCAAAATCCTAACTTTCATAGACCTCCCATTGATTCCAACTTCAGTAAATATATGCACCTGAAAATAAAAATTCAACAAAAACAATATATGGCCACAAGCTCTCCTCCCAACCATAGGATTGATTTTCAATCCACCCCCGAGCTCTAAGGGTCACATAGCTTTCCCTTACACACACCATCACTATTCACAAGGGTTCCTTAAACAAATTACACAACATACTATGCACAATGAAAACACACATCCTATAATTCATCACCCTATCCCTTAAATAGCTACTCACATAAAGAGATACTAAAACAAGATGGAACTCCACAAGACAACACCAAATACACAATTTCAACAAATACCACAAAATAATCTTGCATTGAATTGCACATAAAATTCAAAGTATAAACAATATTCTGTAACATCTAAACAAAGATCTACAAAAGGGTAGACCTTACCAAACAAGAGCAAATTCAAAATTGGTAACCTCTTCTTCTCCAAGCCTTACTCTTCCATTCTTCCTCTCCCATTCGTTCCTTTTCTCCATCAAGAGAGCTCCTCCCCAAATGATAAAAAAACAAGAGCAAGGCAAAGAAAGAAAAAAACCCTTCTCCTTTCAAAGAGGAGGAATATATAGAAGGAAAAAGGCAGCCAACTCCCCTTAAATTCCCAACCACCCAACCAACTCCAATTTTCGCCATTTTTCATAAGTGGGAAATTAGAGTGGGTTTTAGACTTTATTTAAGAGGTTTTATGGAATAAAAATACCCCTAACCCATAGACCTACCACCTAGGAAACATTTTATACACTTAATACCACATAAAGACTTCTCAAAACATACAATAAGTAATCATAATAAAAAAGTGACTCAAAGGTCAAATAAAACAACCTTTCACACATGCACAATCCTTACAAAGCAAGGTTAAAACACATATCTTTGACAAGACTAGGAATTCACAAGAATAACATAAGGGAAATAGCTAGGTGTCAGTATTTATCATAATCAATAGTAATTTAAACAATTATTATATGAAAAAATAACCTTCTAATAATAATCGACTAAGGAATTAAATCTACATAAAATTTAATTTTACCTACTTGCATAATACCTTTTAGAGTCGAGTAATAATTGATCATGTTATTTAATATCAAAATATTACCACTTATCAATAATCTATTTTACCTATAACAAATACTACTACAACCAAATATTGAATATCAATCATTACCTTTATATTCACTTACTCACACTCATAATATAAATCACCTAACATGATGAAATCCTTAATATACATAATGATACTACCAATAACAAAACCTCTTTATCATTACATACTTACATAGATAGGGAATAGACCTCATCTGGCTATCACAAGAAATCACAACAACCACTAGTTAGTTAGTTAACAATAAAAAATATAAACAACTTTATGTATAGGAACCATAATCAATAAGGTATATTTCCCAACACAAAAGAACATAAAATATAGGACATAAACCATTGATGACTAATAAGATCAATAAGGCTACAAGGGCCATGGTCTTACACCAACACTACTAGAAATGCATCTACATAACAACCATATTGTTCTAAATCTCCAAGCATACAAGGAACCTCCATGACACCATGATTACCACCCAAATTATCTACATCAACAACCATGTAATTTCAAAGATCCAAGCATACAAGAAACCTCCATGACACTATGATCACCACCCCATGTACCTACATGAAATTACCACTAAGTTTCACATAACTATACCATATAGATAATAAATATAGGTTGACCAAAACACAGTTGTATTAGGTAAGACTATATATTTACACTATAATGATAAACATGCCAATCAACTAGGTGACAAAATAAATCCCAACAAGAAATGATCTACATAGACATTGAAATATCTATGGGAAAACAACCCACATCTAAGTTATCTATGCACTGTGTAATTGTCAATAGCCTAAAACATTGCACAACTCATATATCTCACAATACAACATACAAGTTATCAATAACCATGTCAAATAGAGACAAGCAAAGATAAACCTCTCTCTCTCTCTATATATATATATATATGATTCAAGCACCAATCACCTCTAGATTTGACTTGTTATAAATCCACAAAGTACCACAATTAAGGAATCCAAGAACAACTCTATAGAAATGTAAATGAAAAAATCACATATAAACACTTCCAAACCTAATTCACTATGAAATGCCCATAAAATTCTCTTTGTTGCATATAATAAGTCTGAAATTGAACATTTTGGGCATAAGACATGAAGCTTTCAAATGGCATTTCTATCATAAATAGTAAAATATTGAAAACCCACTTATACCAATGCACAATTCTTGGAAAAAGCTTTTTGTTGAATATAAGTAATTAAATTTATAACTACTTGGGTGAAATTAATTATATCAAGTTTCCACAATCCACATTGTTTATTATTGAAATAGTTTTTGGATTCGATTGTGTGAGAAGTTTTTGCATCAACATTTCAAATCACACTCTATGATCTATCATCAAGATGATAGTCCATATTTTTCTCCTTGAGCTCTCTTCTATCATCTTGATGATTGATCATGGAGTGTGATCCAAAATGTTGATGCAAAACTTCTCACACAATCAAATCCATAAATTGTTTCACCAATATACTTGGGTGAAAGTAATGCCCTCCAAAAAAATTATATGTTATTATGATTTCAAAATTAAATTCTAGTGGCCATTGCAAAATGGCATTGGTGGTAGGCCGAGATTCGTAATGTTCAAGTGGAAAAACTAGTGGCACCATAAATGGTGGTAGTGAGGTTGACCTAACTAGCTATCAATGGAAGACTGGTGGAGGTGGCATTGGCTAGTGGCCACCACTTGGAGATTTTAACTCCCTATAGATTGGGCATGGTTGGGGGTTGGTCCCCCACATGCAAACATGGGATTCAATGCTTGGTGACTAGTAACTAAGTATTTCTCACCTATGTGACCACCATCTTGGGTTGTATACCCTAGCAATACATCTATACTACATTGCACTATTGTAGGTCATGTCTGTCAAGTCATACTTTTTGAATTTTAACTTTTATGCAATGATATGATTCCAATGCAATTCTTGCATAGGGCTAAGATTATTCCCAAAATATTTTCTTGATGGTTGCACCACAAATTCATCACCTTCAATAGTTTATGGACTATACACCTATATGGATTTCATATGATTTTATTGACTTTGATGACCTTAAATTCCTTTGTGCCTTAAGTAATGGCCTAATATTGTTTTTGTCTAAAGGGTATGAGTTTTATATGGATATAAAGGATTTTGGGTCTTCTAAACTCAATGTTGAGGATTATTTTTTTAGTTCATATACATGAAACTTCACCCACAAAACCCTCATAGAAAATAGCCCAAATGAAAACTCATTTTCTAAATCCACACACAAATCCCAAATCTACAATAACTTAAATCAAAAACATATTTGAAACCATGAAAATTTCTTTTTATTTTTCTTGCAAGACCATATATTCTAAAATGCATAAGATTCTACTCATACCAAGGGTTAATAACTAGGAATATGTTTCCTCTTATAAACTAACAACAAAAATCTAATAACTAAAAGGAAAATTTCAATAATAAGATGTCATTTCCACATAACTCTCATGAGATAAAAATATGAAAAATAAATATTTAGAATCTATAATGTAAATGGTAAACAAACATACCACAAGATGACATAAAATTTAGTGTAGGAAAAACCTCTCAAGGGAAAAAAAAATATTCAAAAGCACTTACACACTTAATGTATTATCTTATGAAGTAAGATAATAATAAACTTGCAAAGTATCCATATAAGGCTTTTGAAGCATCAAGCACTATAGTTTTATTCCTCTATGTTAACAAGTAAATAAAAACCATGTACCCACACATCTTAGTCCATACTTCCTCTATTCATATATGCAACCTATAAGAGATGCTCAATATAACCTTAGCCAACAAGCCAAAGGTTACACCAACCAACCTCAACAAATAAGTATGTTCAAATAGATCCTTCTTCATAATCATCTCTTTTCTAATGTTCAAATTAATGAAAACAAAACTTTTTTATATACAAATCCCAATTGATATTTCTGATTATAGGTCAGCTTGGGATATTTTTAATTCTCCAAAGATCAACACCAAAATTTAAATTTAAAATGGGATCCCTTTAAGGTCAAGGGCTCCCACACCCTTAAACAAGTGCTTTTTACTCAAATTTATTGAGGTGTCGAGGATTCAAATATGTTTTATCAATCTGACCCCAAAACAAATAAACTTTTAATTTAATTAATGTTTTAAGCAACATAGGGTGTCCAGGTAGTGTGAAATTATCAAGGGTTGGAAATTTACGATGCTACATTTAGCCCCCACTTTAGTGAGTGTATGATCTTATGTTCATACGAGTAAGGAAGCTAAGGTCTAATAGAACAACTTCCTACACTAATCATGAGATGAGGATAATGCAAAACTTTACATATCTTTACAATAATTACAAAAACTTAAATAGAAATAAACATAAATATCATACATACCACAACACAGTGATTTACATGGGGAAAACCCTTTCAGGAGAAAGACCCCACACTCCAAAATCCGCCCAATATATTATTCAAAAACCACAAAGATTACAATATACTTGCAGAGCAAGCCTCTCATAAGAGTATCAGCAACTAGAGATCCAGAGGCAACATGACTGCTATTAGAATCTCAAAATACACCACAATACACAACTGTAATACAATGCCCTCATAAAATAGGGTTGCCTTCTAGGGCTTGTCAAGCCAACAAAATATTGATTGTAAAATTTGAGACCTAATGATGTAATTGCAAGGTTGAGACACATTTTCCCAACAAATCTCCCACTTGTAGAACACCTTACAAGAGCAACAGGAGGGAGTATAAACATCATCTCTTAATTTCTAGGGGTCAAAAATCCTATAGACTTTGGACACCATCTGATTTTTAGTGCTCACAAGCATACTTAAAGAATCAACAACATTCATCAAAGTCTCTACATTAACCAGCTTCCCCTTGCCATCTTCAACCACATCTCTAAAAAAATGATATTGTACATCAATATGCTTGGGCTTGGCATGAAATGTCAGGTTTTTAGCTAGACATATCGCACTCCAACTATCACAATAAATTTTCAATGCACCCTATTTTCTTCCAATAGTTGAACACAATCTCTTAAGCCAAATGGATTCTTTACAAGCATGAGTAGTTGCCATATACCTAACTTCAGTAGTGGAAAAATCAACCACAACCTGTCGCTTATTCATCCAACTAATTGCACCACTAAATAAAGTAAACACATAAGCATTGGTGGATCATTTGCTATAAACATCACTTGCCCAATCGGAATCCACATAACTATGAATATCAAGGGAAATCTTGTATTCAGTCAAATTACTATTATAACACAAGGAATACTCTGAGGTACCACACAAATATCTGAAGACTCTTTTAACTACATCCCAATGAACTCTTTAATGATTAGCCATATATCTTGAAAGAACTCCCACCACTTGGGAAATGTATGGTCTAGTACAAATCATAGCATACATCAAACTTTCAACTACACTTTGGTAAGGAAATCTACTCATGTCTTCCATATTTGATGGGATGTTGGACAATCTAAAATAGATAACTTTGTTCTAGTTGAAAAAGGAACACACAATGGTCTGCAATCCTACATATCAAACCTCTGTAAAATTGAATTGACATACTTACATTGACCAAGCCATAGATTTATTTTCACTCTATCTCTTCTAATTTCCATCCCAAGAATGTGTCTAACTACAGCAAGGTATTTCATTTCAAATTTAGTAGCAAGTTGAGATTTTAGTTCTGAAATCATACCTTTCCCTTTACCAATAAATAACATATCTTCAACATATAATGCAATAAATAGGAAACGATCACCATCAGTTTTATAATAAACATGATGATCTAATTTATAACGTGCTCAAATCCCAAACTCAACACATATGTATCAAATTTGTGGTATCACATCCTAGGAATCTATTTTTATGTCATACAAATATTTATTCAATTTGCAAACCAATTTACTTTTACTTTTCACCATGTAGAGCTCTAGTCGTGTCATATAAATATCGTCCTCCAAGTCACCATGAAGGAAAGAAGTTTTCACATCCATTTGCTCAACCTCTAAATCATATGAAACAACAATAGAAAGCAAAAATCTAATGGATGTCATTTTTACAATAGGAGAAAATATCTCACCATAATCAACACCCTCAACTTGAGAGTAACCTTTTGCAACCAACCTGGCTTTGTACTTCTCAATACCTCCATCTGAACCAATCCTTTTCTTGAACACCCATTTGCAACCAACAAGTTTTCTTCCCTCAGGAAATGGTAAAAGATCCCATGTATCATTCTTTTTCAAAACTATCATTTCTTCATCCATAATAATCTTCCAAGATTTTGCATCATTCATACCTAATGCCTCTTCTACCGATTTGGATTCATCCATGTTAGTATTCAAAGCAAAAATACATCTCCAATCATTAGGTGAATACCTTTCAAGTGGTTTTCTATGCCTTGTAGACCTATGGACAAGCTGAGTTGGAGGGTCTTCCTCCTCTTTTGAAGATTTAGAGTTGGATGAGATCTCAACTTCTTGTCTATCCATGAGCCTCTATTCAACTTTCTCTGGTGTAGAAAAAATTGAATCACATCTTCATGTTTGCTTTGTTCTGGCTGCAATGTAATATAAGAAGGCTTAGTTTCTCTAAAAATAACACTTCTACTATATATTACCTTCTATACAACATGATCCCAAAGCTTGTATCCTTCCACACCATAATTATCCGATGAAGACACATTTCACAACCTTGTTCTCCAACTTTGTTTGCTTCTCCTTTGGCACATGTGCATATGCCTCACAACCAAAAACTCTAAGATGTCTTAATGAAGTCTTGTGATCTGACCATGCCTCTATAGGTTTCTTATCAACAAGAGCTGATGTAGGAGACCTATTAATTAGGTAACAAGTAGTGGCAATAGATTCAACCCAAAACCTTTGTTCTAGACCAACACCACTCAACATACTCCTAGCCTTCTCCATTTGTGTCATGTTCATTCTTTCTACAACTCTATTCTATTGTGGAGAATAAAAAGTTTGTCTATGAATACCACAATATTCATAGAATCTATCAAAATCGTTAGAGAAAAATTCACCACCATTATCAGTCCTCAAACATTTAATTTTCTTTCAAGTCTGCAACTCAACCATTGCTTTAAATTCTTTAAATCAATTGAAAACTTCAGATTTTCTCTTTATAAAATATACCCACGTCCTTTTACTATAATCATCAATAAATGAAACATAATAAGTGGATTTTCCAACTGAAGGAACATCTACAGGACTAAACACATCAAAATGAATAAGATCCAATACAACACAAGATTTATGAGAACTCAAGTAAAACTTAATGTGGTTTTGTTTTCCATAAATGCAATGCTCACAAAAATCAAATTCAAGTTTACAATAAGAAAACCCTTCAACAAGGTTTTAAATTTTCAAGGTCTTTAGACCCTTTTCTCCAATGTGGCCATGTATCTAGTGCCATAACATAGTTTTCTTTGCAAGTAACTTTGACTTAGAAGAAAGAGCACCCTTGGGTACCCAAAAGCCATGACCATTTGTTGAAGATGGAACCCTCATCTCTTCCACATAATTGCTTTTCACAGAAGTACTATTGCACTCAATAGTGTATGCATCAAGCTTACACAATGTGTCACATATGACACCTTTAGCAATCACCATAGCACCTCTAACCATCTTGCATCCTGCATCAGCAAATACTACCTGGACACCTACATCTATTATTTTTCTCACAAATAACAAATTTCGTGCTAATCCAAGGAAATGCAACACACCATTAATCCTTTTTATTCTACCATCAGGAAACTTGATTCTAACTTTACCACAACCAACAATATTTAAACAAGAATCATCACCCAAGTACACCTTACCTCCATCAAAATTTTCATATTAAAAAAACCAATCTCTATTAGAGGTCATATGGAAAGATGCACCCGAGTCAACTAACAATGCATCATTACCTACACGAGTTGCCAAAGTTGCAATGAATGCATCACCATCTTCTTTCTCAAACTCAAAATCAAAATCAAATCTCTTCTTATTCTTCTTCTTTTCTTTTTTGTAGTCCTTACGAATATGTCGAGGCTTACCGTAGTTCCAAAAAATAACTTTGGACTTTCCAAGAAATTTGGATCTCCTCTTGGACTTGGATCTATCACACTTCTCATTCTTTTTTCATTTTTCCTTAGGTCTTCCACAAATATTTAGGGTCTCCTTGGCACTGATGGATACCTTCCTCCTCATCTCTTCAGAAAGCAAAGAACCCACCCCATATTTAGTCTCCAAGATAACATAAGTACTCCCAATAGCCATAACAAGAGAATCCCACGAATTAGGCAAAGAACAAAGCAAGATTTGGCATTTCTCCTCCTCGTCCATTTTGACACTAGCTAATGCCAATTGATCCACCAACATATTGAATGCTTCTAGGTGCTCTATAATTCATCCACCCTCTTCCATTCTCAAGGAATACAATTTCTTCCTTAAGAAAATCTTGTTCACTAAAGATTTGGCTTGACACTTCTCACCAAGTTTCTTCCATAGTTTTTGTGTAGAGATCTCTTCATGGACATTGATTAAAATAGAGTCTACCAAGCAAAATTTGATTAGACCTTTGGCTTTATAGTCCATAACCTCATATTGAGCAGCCAAAGTAGGATTTGTAGGCCTTGAAACTTTCTCATCAACAATATCCCAATAGATCCTCCATCTTCAACTTCCACATTTCAAAATTATTTATATATGTTTCTTCTATTTAATTGTTAAAATATTGAAATTTGTAAAAAAAATTCCTCAAACTTTTAGTGTAGGAATCATTTCTACACACCTTGCTTCCTTTCATATGATTTTCCATGAACAATAGGCATAATCTCTTGTGAAATTTTGTAAATATTTTTCATGTCATCAAACACTATGAAAATGAATTTTCTATTCAAATTTGAAAACATACTATAAAAGTTTAGTGAATGGTATTTTATGATTTGCTAACTATACAATAAATCATCTAATAACATGTATTTTTCCTTACAAGTTGTGAAACTACCATAAATTATTTACTATAAACATTTGAACAATGACATCAATCTCCTCAGTGTTAACTTCAATGTTGTATTAAGATGCAATAAACCCTAAAACGTGACTACTATCTATAGAAAATACACATTTTTAGGGTTTAGTCTATGAAACATACTTTTAACATTTTCTCTAGTTTTTCTTTGACTATCAAGGTGACTTTTTGAATGCATTTTTAAAATATTTTTCTTAACTAGTGTATCATTAGATCCTAGAATAATTTTGAGAATTATAACATCACTCAAAATTATGGGCACATCTTGATATAACTATGAAAACATTTACCAATGTATTTTAATAAGGTGGACATGTTATGATGTTAATTTCTATTCAATAAATCTCTCATTTTTAGGATCTTTTCTTTGCCAATTTGTTCCATCTCAATATCTAGGGTATCACCTATGGCAAGTGAACTATAATATTTGATGAAATTTTGAGTGGGTAAATTATTAGGACAATTTCCTGATAAAGGAACATCTTCCCTAAAATATAAAGAAACCTCAAAAATATGTGAGAAGTATATATAATAGTGAAGTATAAGAAAATTATCATAAACTCCTAATAATTCTACTAGAGCTTCATTGTTGAAAAAAGTATCTAAAGGAGAGGTAGTTTCCAAACAACCTATTTAGATAATTTATGATAGACTAATGATAAATCTATATAGTTATTGATAGTAAAAAAGAACCCATTCCTTTAGTGTTATACATTTTAGGTGTTTTAATAGGTTTCATAATGCATTGTAAACTCAAACCCAATCCCATTCAATTATAGCTAGCCTAAATTGGAGGATGACATATCCTTTTCCATATTGACAAGCTAATTTAGATGAAGAGAAGCTTTATTTAAATTGATGGCTAGCCTTAGTTGCATTAGAAATAATGCATTCATTTGAATGATTATCTATTTGAGAATCAATCTATGGTCAATGGAGGAGTGGGATGATCATTATTTTTGACTTTATGCTCCTTATTGATGGTGGCGTGAAAATCAAGAGAACCCTAATTGTCCTTTGAATCAACATGACATATAGGTGGATTATGAGTTTTGAAGGGTATTGTGGGTGTGATTAGTATATATATATATATAATATTTTTTAACTATATGATTAAATTTATAAGGGCTATCATCGAATTCAACTACACATCACTTGTTATTATGGATAAAATTAAAATTATGATGGAGTGTAGATGGATCAACACCCATATCATGAATCTAAGGATGTCCTAAAACAATTTTATACATTAAACTTATAAGCATTGAATTTAAAACTTTGTTAAGTTTGATAGGAAAAATAGTAGAACCAAGTGATTCTTGCATTTAACAGATAAAGAATGAGGTTAACTTTATTAATGTGTATATTTAAGATAAAATAAAGGAAATTTATATGTTCATGTGAAAAAGCCTCAATTTTACACATTTAATAAAACTTGGAGTTGAGACTCACAACTAGACAATATTAGATAGGAAACATAAACAAATGTGTTCAAAAAATGTGGCTAGAAGATAGAAAGTGGCTTAAAAGTTAGCCCAAGTACACTTGTAGAAAGATGTTGACTAATAGGAAAGTCATCAAAATGTTGTATAGATGCATCCTAGTAGTTTTTGGAATATTTTTAGCTAAAGTGAATTTCCATCCAAGTTAATGCTTCTAAGGGGATGCCTTGTTCTTGTCTAGACAACCTATTAGGTTGCTTAGTCCACTACATTAGAATTGGCTAAATTTTTCTAAAAGGTTACTTTAATTATTTTGATCATTTATTATAATTATATTCTATCATGAAAATGAGTAAAATATGGATTAAAATACCAAAATCTATCACAAATAAGCTTAAAAACATAAAAGTAATGGAAAAAATAAACCAAAAGGTTTCTTTTGATTTTCAAATGGTAAATATCTAAAGAATTGTAGAGATGATTATGAATACAATTAGAATCTTACTTAAATATGGTATATATCAAAGATAAAAAAAAATCAAACCAATGGAAAACAATACATGGGTAGACTTAAACAAATAATGATAGAAAAAAATTGAAATTAAATATTCACATGAATCTGGAATATTCACCCCTCATGAACTACAATAATTATGAAAAAAATAATAATTTTTTTTATTTTTTTGGACTATAAGAAAGAGAGAAAAATAGAGGAATTTTTTACTATTTACCTCAATTTTTCTAGTTTATAAATGGATATGGTGCCTTCACATTGAGAGGGACTTATCACATAAAATTAGACCAAAAAGAGTTAAAAATGAGGCTAAAATCAATGTGGTGGCCTAATAGGTTTCCTCGTCTTGTTTGGATGACCTACAAGGAAAACTAGTCATAGGAGGGTGGCCTAGTCCATAGTCTTAAAATATTTTTTTTATAAATTTTATTTAGGTTATTTTAAGGTCACTTTCCCTTCATATATTTCCTTGGTTTTGTCTTTTTTGTTTCTATATTCAACATGCAATACAAAAATCTATGGAAACCCTACAAAACCTAATAATTAAGGGAAATTTTCCTTTATTAGTCCTCTTTTTGGATTTCAAGAAAATATAAATTGATATATATGATAGATAAAAATATTAAAAGTACTCCCGTACTAATAAATCACATAAATTCAAAGCATAAATCTGAAAACCTTTTTGAGTTATGGAGATTGGTCAAGAGGATAATGTAAACAACAAGGGATGGGGAGAGAGATTGAGATGACAAAATGGAAAAATGGGGAAAGAGGATTGATATGGATATGAAGTAGAGTAAGATAGGGGAGGGAAAATTAGTGAAATTTGATAAAGATATTGGGAAGGAAACCTTAGGAAGGTAAACTAGGGTTTTAGAGAGATAAAGGGTAGGTGGGAAAGAAAAAAAATCATAAGGTGGTGAAGGAAAAATTATGTGGGGATGAAAAGGGTTGTGATAAGGTGTATAAATAATTTGTGAGATAGGGTTATAAGGGTTTAAAAGGAAATCAAAGAAGAAATGAAAGCTATAGTTAAAGTCTAGAAGAGAGAGAATGAGGGTGGGAGATGAAAATGAATAATCAAATGACTATGAAAATAGGTGATAATGATTACTATGGAATGATGGATGATATATGGTAGAATTATTATAAAATAATTAGAAAATATTATAAAAATTAATAAAAATAACGAAGGAATAAGCTCACCTAATGGAAAACCATGGAAATTAGTCACCTAGTGATGAAGATATGCTTGTAGAGATGTTAAGGACCTAATAAATATTTTTTGAGCTCAAAGAGAAAGTTCAAACACCCTTGAAATTTTAAAAGTAGTTAATAATAATTAATTAATAATAAAAATAACTCAAATAAAACAAAAAGGTTATTTTTTTACTTTTCATGTGTTAAGATAAGGTGAAGATGGGCTTGCTTCATAAAATTTTAATGATATTTCAAAGAGAAAATGTAGTAGTTGGTTGGAACCAAATCTAATCAATAAAATTTTAAATTAATTATTGTGGTATAAGGATGAAAATATTTTTCCAACATTCAAGGTGTCAAGGTCTCTAGGTCCTAAGAGGCTCAATCTTTTAGGAAAGGTAAAGCTCAGAGGAGACCATCTAGAGGTTGTTACTTTGTGTCAATATTAGCTTCAATGCATAATATTTACGAAAAGATGGGAATTTGACATTTATTGTGGATAGAGACAATATTTAAAGGTTTAATTAAAATGGGAGAAAAGAATCAAAATTAAAACAAGGGGTAAAGGAACACGAGAAAGGAAAAGAAACTAAATGGGAGGGAAATAAAATAAATGAGAAAGGAAAGAAAGAAACAAAGAGGTCAAGAGGAGAGAGGGTTAAGGGAAGGACATGAATGGTTGAGAAAAGGAAAGAGAAGTTAAAACAAGGTCAAAAGGCACTAGATGGGAAAGGTATTTAAATTAGCACAAAACTATAATAATAGAATTAAAGAGTATGCAACTTTTTTTATTACATTTTCCCCTCACTTTAGTAGGCTTACAATGAACTAAAAGGAATAATGTTGCTAGAGTAAGACTGCAATGAACATCTAGATGATCATAGATAATTTTACCATAGAGGAGATACTAGCCTTCAACTTGGTTTTGGATCTCTGCACTTGTACTTATTCTTACAAAGCATCTAAATAGAGTAGTCACTATATTCCAACGAAAGAAAACTAGGATAACACACATGGAAACACAATTAGATCTATAAACCTACATAATGAAAATCATGAATTGTAAGCATAAATTGGTAACACTTTATTTTCCATCATAAATATGAATGTGGAAATTTCCAAATGAAAGATAATCTTTAACTATTAGCTTTTGAGGGAGGGATCTATGAAGATCTACTTCATAGAAGAAATTAAGACAGGTTGTGGAAATGACCTATGATGAAAAGAGGATGAGTACCTTGGAAAAGAGGAAATGAGAAACTAGAAATAGGAAATGGAAATGGAAATTAGAAACTAGAATTGGGAAAGATGACAAGGGTTGTAAGGTATCCACTCACATATGAAACTAGGCTAGCACAATGGCGAAAGGTACTAACAATGACAATCAACAAGATGAAAAAGGAAGTGGATAAATGGATTTGGGGTTGTCACCCTTGAATATTTTGAAGTTTCTACCTTAGAAATTAGGTTTCCATCCAATGGGAAAATAGAAAATAAATAAAGGGTCTTTGAGGTTGTCACCATAACTATTAATAATTGCCACCCAAACAAGGAAATTAGAAATTAGAAATTGGAAACAATTATTATTGTCAATGGCTATAAGGTCACCACTTTATTGGATAAAGAGGTTTGGCTAAGCCCAAAGTGATGAGAAAGGCTAGTTGTCACCAATGCTAAGGATTAAGGATAAGAATGAGTGAGAATGAATGATGTAGGATATTTGTTACCCCTTTTGACTAGTGAAAAAAGGAATAAAGAGTGCTAGTCAATTTAACGATAGTGAATAAGGGGGAAATTATAAAGAAGGAATGAAAAATATTTTGATGAGAGTAGAGAATGTGAGAATAAAGAGGGGAATATCTAGGCAATTCCCTTAATAGATGAGAAGGGAAAATAATCACAAGGGAGAAACATATCTTATTCCCCTAAGTGACCAATTGGCATGGTAATAATGGTGAGAAAAGAGAGAGAATAAGGTGATTCCTCTACAAGTTTCCATACCCAAACTTACACTTGAACATAACACAAAGATAATAACATAACCAATTTTTTATTAATTCATTAGGTATTACTATTACAAACTATGTTTAAAAAATCTACATAATTTTATCTATTCACAAATAATTATAGCAAAAGATTGACATTAAATATGTGTAAATTAAAATAATTATAATCTTGCTTAAATTATAAGACTATTGACTTCTCCAATAATCTTGTAATTTATTTAAGAATTAATTAAAATTCGATTAAATTTGAATATTCAAGTATATAACAAATATATAGTTTATTATAATTTATTTAATTCATGATAATATTTATAACCTAAATGTAATTCCAAAATTAAACTGATTTCTAAATCCTCAAATTCATAATATATTTATTATCCAATTATTATAATACAATAAAGTTGGACTAATTATCAAGTTATCAAAATGTAAACAAATCAAGTAAAACTAAATGTTTATCTTAAAGTAATTCAAATAATTGCTAAATATAAATTTAGACTAAATGAAGACAAAATATTAGATATAAAAAATCTATTTAAATGTTTTTTTTGCATGTAATTAATTTTGAATAATAAATTATCATACTTAAAAAATAATTTAGTTTTATTACTTATTTACAATAGTTGTGAAATTAAATAACCTAAACATTATTTATGAATTTTATTTAAATATAATCAAATACTTGAAATATAATTTATTTTAATTATCTAAATATAAATAATTATGCTGAAGGCATTCCCTATATGAACACAATCTCTTCATCAATATCTCTCTTTCTCTCTATCTTTATCTCTCCTTCTAGGTCTATCTCTATCTCTCTATCTACTTGTCTCCCTCTTCCTCTCTTGATCTATCTCCATCTTTACCTCTATCTTCCTCTCTCCCCCTCTATCTCTTGACATGTCTCCCTCTCTCTATCTATCCATCTCTCTCCCTCTCCCTCTTCCTAGATCTCTATATCTTGTTATTTCTCCATCTCTCTATCCCTATAGCTCTCTGTCTCTCTATATATCACTTTCTATATCTATCTTTATCTTTATATCTCTTCCTCTCTCATTATCTCCCTCCCTATATATTTTTCTCTTCCATCTTTTTCTATCTCGCACTCCTCTCTCTCTTTATATCTCCCTCTCCTCCATATTCATCCCTATCTCTATCTCCCTCTACTTCATATCCCTCTCCCTCTCCTTCATCTCAATCTTTGTCTCTATCTCTATCTTCCTCTCTATCTCCATCTCCTTCCCCCTCTCACTCTCTCCCTCTTTCTATCCCTCTCTCTCTCCCTATTGGTAATGGATTCTGATTATCTTCATGATTTAGAGTTTTTTTCAGTTGTGTTTGGATCCTTGTGAGTAGATGCATAGTTTATTTGAAGCTATCATTTCTCCATTAAGACCTTTGTTGCAAAAACAATGTCATTTGCTAAATTACCCATCAATTGACCTCATGTACTACACAAATGTATGCAAAAAATAGAACAAAATTTCCCTTAAATGACCTTCCACACCTCTTCGACGTACCCATTGCACAACAAAGTGTGATTAGTAGTTAAAATTAATCCAAATATTTATTTAAAATAAATTAAAACAATATCAAATTTAAACATTAAGAAATTATGAAAAAACCAAAAATTAAAAATATGAATACTTAATTCCAAATCTTTATTTTCATTTTCTTCTTTTATTTTCTCTTTCTATTGCAAGGAAAGAAGTTGGATATGAAAAATCTTCTATGAAGCCACATAGTCTAAAGATTGATTTTTTTTTTTAATTGATTTTTTTTTTCAAATTAAAACCATATAATCAAGTTAGATTTGTTTAGAAAAAACATAGGTTTCTATTGGTGCATGACACCCAAATTTACAAATCTCATTTCTCATCAAATGCATGTCATTTCTTATTATTTTCCATTTACATGCAAGTTAGGGGTGAAAAATAAAGTGGTATATAAATGATCGTTTGGATACGATTTGAAGAAAATCTTATTATTTGCTTAATTATACATGATTTTATAAATAAAAAATGATTTTAGTTTATATATACATATGTTTTAAAAATAATTTAAAATTTTAATTATTTTTAAAAAATATTAAATGATTGAAACATGGGAGAATAGTGCTTCCATGGTTAGTTCCATTCTCACGAAAATGAGTCATAGCCCTATCAAATATAATGTTCTTATTTTTTTTTTAAATTACATAATTTATTTTTATTTATTATTGTAAAAGAAATTCAAATTATAATAAATAATTATTTTATTGATGATTGTATATATACATATATGTATATGTATACATACATACATACATATACATATACATATACATACATACATACATACAGATAGACATATATATTTAAATAGACAACATTTGAGCATACATATGCTATTATTTTTCTTTCTATATGAAAATCAACTATAATATTTACATAGTGAAGAAATAATTAAAGTTGAGTAAAAATATAAAATCATATAATTCTATATACAAATTAGTATTAAATGTCACTCATTTGCAATAAGATTAATAGGTAATTATTGCATTCCAAATTATTTCATTAAAAGTATTTGCATATAACAATAATACTAAATCATTAAATTTATTTAAACAATAGTTTCCACATAAGATCTAGATATACATATATTCACAAAGAGGGTTTTCATAATGGTCTTTTACCACTAAAAAAACTTCTAAAACCAAGTGAGGTTTGCACCAACCCAATATAGTCATCCAATAAATTTTTTTATAAATCTTTAGTACAATTTAACATCCAATCCAATAGAGAAATTGCTTTCCTCCCAACCATGGGGTTTGCTTACAAACCTAGTCCCAAGCTAGGACATACTCAAAAAAATTAGGTTTCACAAAAAATATACAATAAAAATATGCATGAAGAATATAAAGTAAACACATAAACCCCAAGGTACATGCAACACATATGAATCTCAAATTATCTCATAGAAAAGGGGAAGACAAGGGGAAGAAGAGGGGATACACTCCATTTGGGATAAGAACTATATCATATCTCCACAAGTGATAATTATCTTAATAAAAACACCATCCTTTTCTCATAACCCACATCAAAAAAAAAATCCACACAACTATTCCTCGATAACATCACACCTAAAACACCATGACTTTCCATTATTCCATAACATAATTATACCAAACCACCACCATCACATCACTAATATGTATTTAAACTTTTATATTAATGGTAGTCATGCCTAGATTTTCTTTGAAAGGAAATATTTTTTCAAAGGAGGCCTCTCACCTCTCTCAACCACACATGTGAGTTGTTCTTGATCCAATTTGGAGAACTACAATAGCACAAACTTCCATCTCATATCGCCTGCATAATCAAAGACACAAGATTTTCATGAGAAGAACTATTTACAACCTACATCAATTTGGAAATGAAATTTAATAATTAATTTCTACAAAAAATGGAAGATCCTACTTGACATAGCTTCCAAGATGCAAAATAATTCCTTGAAATTACGTTGTGTTCCTATGTTCAAAATTTTCTCCCATCAATCCCCTTTGCATCTTCATAACAAAAATAGACTATTTTCAACAAAACTAAAACTAGAATTTCCTTCTCCACCTAAAGATCTTTCTTCACTCTACAAGAGCAACCAAATAAATAATTCTAGATGACCTTTCATCTTTTCAAGAGGGGGCGACCCTTGAACTTCCTATTTAAATAAATTTCCACCACTTTCTCCCTAAGGGACTTAGGAAGAGTCCATACTTCATTAAAAAAGAATCTATGCATAAACAAATGCCCAATCTAAAGGTAAACATCTTAGGTGCTTAATTTCACAAAAATAATAAGGAAAAAGATTCTTTATATCACTTAGAACAACAATTAAAAAGTAATTTTATACTATGCCACATTTCTCACAATGAAGACCTTAGTCTCCTCACTGTCCTAGGTCTAGGTGTCACAAGGAATTCACAAAAAATATTTTCATGAGAACCTCTTAATATTTCCATTTCACATGAGATTACTTGTATACTTGAAATAAATGTTATTAGAATACAATCTAACCATAATCAACATAATCATCTCAAATTAAAAACAATAGTCATTAAAATAATTCAAGTCTAATGAACACAATCACCATATAACAATTATATTTAATATAATTTCTTTCTACATTCAACCCACAATAGTGTGTCCCACTTTTTGGTCAAAGTGGGACATTGAAATCAACATTTTTAATTAGATTTTCACTTTCTACCACCCATAGCAACTAAACCCTTAAGGATTTGAAGATGATGTGAACTAGTGTTTTTTGAGATTTTTTATGCATATTGCAAATGTATTTAATATATATATAAAAGCGGATTTGTGATTTTTTTTACATAAGCTTTAATAGATTATTTTTTATAGTTATCAACATTTTTAAAAAATGATATTTTGATATCACCGATTTGTTTTACAAAAAAGTAAAATTATAAATTATTAAACATAGATTGGTAACACTAATATCTAATGCACAAACATTTTTCATATTTTTTGTTGTATATTTTATTTTTTATTAATTTTTGAAGTAATATTAGATATAATTTATACATAGGTTTATTCGATATCACATTATTTTTTGTATATATTCAAATTATTATGTTTCTTTGTTGAAATAAGGACATTAATAAATAGTGCCCAAATATGTTTCAATTTTTTTTTTTGTCTATTTTCTATTGTTCACGTGTGTGAAACATAGACCTTGATGTTTGGTGAAAAATCTAGATTAACAAGAAATATAAAATAAATATAATAATCAAATTAAATATATCTAAAATTGTACTTTTGGAAAGCTTATAATACATACTTACAAAATGTAAATTTTAAATGATTTTATTTGAGACCCCAAAAGGTGAAGACGAACTATTTTTTGGTTAGCATTTTGATAGGTGTGGAGGATACTCCATTGAGGGTTTGATTTAAGTCTATGTGTGTTATATCCAAGGGTGTATGATCTAACCCTCTTTAATTAAAACCCTTTAGATGGAACCTCTCAAGGCTTAAATCATTAAATTTTCTTTAAAATGTGATTTTAGAAAAAAAAATCAAGATTTCCCACAAGTGGGACACACTATTGTGGTAGCACAATCTAATATAAATGAAATCCATCTATAATGATAAAGTGAGAAAAATATAACTCTATCAAATATGCATAGTTAAATTATGCGAGTAAACACAAATTATCAACTAACTAGATCATCACAATATTGTTATGGAAATCACTGAATCTAACAATAATACACTCACCAAAAATATAATAGAATCTAGTCATAATATGCAACCTCATTAGATGCACAGGATTTTAGTTATGAAAGGGTGGGCCTCACATCCTCCCCAAGTAAGATTAGTCTTCCTCCTAGAAGTCCTCAAATAGGTGAGTATAAAGTAACCCACCTTTGTGCAAGCACATCAAAGTGATAAAAGTCAATCATATTCCTTAACCCAAGTTGTAAATAAATAAATAATAAAAGACCATTAATAATAACAAGTATCTTAGATTATAAATTTTCACAAAGAGCAACAATTCATCTAAGAAAAAAAAAATGTACTATACACCACTCCATACATCTCAATCATAAGATAAGGATTCCATGTTCATAAATTACTACAAAAGCCATACATAGAGTAAAGTTGCATCAATGTATGCTAGAACCACAATAATCATTTTATTTTTACTTACCACCCTTTATTATCCATTGTGAGTATCTCAACAAAATTTAAGCATTGAATAAGGAAAATACATCATATTCAATTATAACTATTACAAGTATTTACTTCCTCTTTTGTTATTATTTTCCAACATTTAATTCACAAACAACACACAAAAAATCACATATTTTAGGCACACACACGTATCACAAAAAAAGTGGTTTCACATGACTCACACTATGAGACTCTCAAAATAGGATTTATGAGGATGACTAGTGTCAAATACATCTTATTATCATAAATTCATATATCAAATGGAAAGATGATCACATGATCCTTCTCGAGGACCCATCCATAAATTGTCTAACACTTTTATATTAGTTGTTTAAGGGGATTAGCTTCTAAAAGGAATCTACACATGAAACACACACATAGATCTAGAGGAACATGAATTATGATCAATCCATATTGGTTCCATTTGTGGGAACCGTCCTTAAAATAAAATCCCCTAGGCATCTACTCCCCCATATGACTTGCTAGGGACCCCTCCTAGATATGTAGTTTAACATAAGTCATATTACTCTATATGTATTGGTAGTAGCAAACATTGAGAAAGCCTCAAAGTAAGAAAATTTTCAAAATAAGATCTTAATTGAATCCCACAACTAGTAGGAGATTCCTTAATAGTGATAAATGCTCTAAAAAGGATTTAGTCCTAATAGGTGTTTTAGTCATTTTGTGGAAGAGGTTCAAGGATTGAAAGTGAAATTCTCTACTATAATCTTGTCATTGTAAAAGATGTGTGAATACACTAACAAATTACTTAGCTAATGTGGGGATGGAGCAAGAACCTCTTTCAATAAAGTGTAGTCATCACACTTATACTTGGCAAGACATAGAAAAACACATACACCATGTTGCAAGTATGAAGGTGTTGTCATTGATTTCAACACGAAGTCTACTGACTAGTGTTGTCATTGATGTCAACTATGGGATAAAGATGTCAAGGATATTGAGAAAATTGTGAAAAAGAGGAAAACAAGTTGTGCACGTATAGTTGAGACCTTGAGGAAGTTTTGTGAGTACATGGAGCTATATTTTTGTTGCAGAGTCTAAAGATAAGTTGGAATGAAGTAATGAGTTGAGATGATGTCTCTGGTACTTGGTTTCCAAGTGCTTTTGAGAAAATTTGATAAACAGAGTAAATTGTGTTGTGCAAGTGTTCATAGTGTGCTTCGGTATTGTGATATGTATTTATTTTGTGTTGATGTTATGCCTATGCAGATATTATAGGTTATTCAAGGTTGTCAAAGGTTGCTATATTCAAAATTTGGATTTCTAGATTGTTGTACAATGTGAGATATTTTCACCAGTGTGTGAGCTAGTCTGTTAGTGATTTTTTTGTGGTCTAGGGGAAATGTATTTGCTTTGCGTTTCTCCATTGTTTGGATTTAGGTTGTGTGGATTTAGGAAGTTGTTTATAATGCTTGCATCTTTTTGTATTCAAGTTTTTACTTGATTTAGTGTAGTATAGAGTGAGTTTCATTTATCAGTATGTAGATAAGGGTTACCAGTTGTTTTGAGTTGATGTGTTTGTATGATGCGAGCTTGGATGAAGTTTTTGATGAATCTTAAGTAGTTCATGGATTATTATGGATCGCGTTCAAGTTAATTATGTTTTTTTTATTTAAGGGGTAAACGCTTTTGACCAGAGCTATGAACCGGAATACAACCATTCAACAATACCGCCCCAATGGGGTTTGAACCTTGGTGGCAAGAACAACAATGCCACCTTTAAACTAATACACCATGCCAATACCGACAAGCGTTCAAGTGAATTATGTTGTCCTAAAGTTTTAGATTGAATTAAGGAAGTGTGTACTTAATGTTTACGGTGTTTTGCACGAGTGTTGGCTAACCTTGTGTTTAAAATTACATGTGTAGCTTGTAGAAGCGTGTTGAAGTGTGTTGGGATCTATTTGGGTCTTAATTAAGGTTTTGTGTAGGTTTCCTTTCGTTCCTATCCACCGCGGGAATGTTTAGGTGCTTACCTATTTTGACTTTGTATGTATACCGACTAGTTGTCGACATTGGAGAAGATTTTTGAGGTTGAGATCGATATAAATATGTATGGTGTTGTTGAGAGTTGAGAGATGAAAGAAGTAAGGAGCAAGATAGATGTGAGATTGATGTGAGTGATATGTATGATATGAATTTGAGCAGAGCAATGCAAGTTTCAATGTTAGGATTCTTGAAAGTAGTGAGCTGAAGGCATCTGAAATCATTCATGTGTGACTACGAAAGTGTGTGAGCAATTGTGGTCGATTCTTTGTTGCATTGAGAAGTATTCTCTGTATAACATTATTCTTCTATCTTCTTGTATTTCTTTCTGTGGCAGTGAGCCCTGATAATGAGCCTTTTTGGATAGTGTGTCCTATTCTGGAAGTGAACACTTTTGTATCAGTTTTGCTATTACTTATATTGTGATCTAATCCTCATCGTGGTTTTTCCTTCATTGGGTTTCCACATAAATCTGGTGTTCTCTTGTGTATGGAGTTGTGATTTTAGTTTATGTTATGTGCATTTCATGTTTAATCATTCTAACAGAATAATGGTTTAATGAATGCATGTGGATTTGATTACTTTGAGGGTTTTGAAGGTTTAATTTTCTACAACTGATTCACCGCCCCTCTCAATTGTCTTGTTCATTTCAAAAATTGGTATCAGAGCAAGGTTCCTTGAAGAAGAGCTTAACCACTTGAGGTAGATTCGGGATAGTGAACAAGGTTTCTTTGGAATGTCCTATATTTGATGGCCAATGGCACAAATTATGCATTATGGAAGACAAAGATGGAAGGATATTCGGTTGCTCAAGGCTATGAGATTGAGAAGGCTTATCAAACTACATATACTCCACCTCCAAATGTTCCAAGTACAAGTGCAGAGATTAAGGTGCATGAGATCAATGTTAAGGCAAGATTTATTATTGTGAATAGTCTTTCAAATATTGAATTAGTAAAAGTTATGAGTTTGAAGATTGTTAAAGAAGTTTGAGATAAGCTAGAAAGCATTTATGAAGGAGATCTGAAGGTCAAAAAATCGAAGTTATAGAACTTGAAGGCACCATTTGAAATGATGCAAATGTCTGAGGAAGAAACAATTAAAGGCTACATATAGAGAATTGATGAGTTGGTAAGTGATATGATAGGCCTTGGTGCAACAATTAAAGAATCTAAAGTAGTGAAGAAAGTTATCTGATCACTTCCTGATTGTTACAATGAAAAGGTATCTGCTATTGAGGAAATTGTTGATTTTGATCATTATTCTAGAGATCAATTGATTAGTACTCTAATTGCATTTGAAATGAAAAAACTGAAGAAAAGTACAAAAATTGAAACTATTTTCAAGGCTGGTAAATCAAATAAGGTTGGAGATTCAGATGCAGAAGATCTTGATGATTTGGAAGCTAACTTTGTGAGGAAGATGAAAAAGGGCATCGATAAGTATCAAGGTAAATTACCTTTCAAATGTTTTAGTTGTGGTGGTATAGGTCATTATGCTTCAAGATGTCCAAAAAGAGCTATAAACAATAAGAGTAAGGAAAAAAAAGGAAAAATAATTAAGAAAGCTTACTATGTGAGAGAAGATGTTGGAATTTATGATGATGAATCTGATTATGGAGATTTTGATGATAATGAATGTTTGTTTTTGGCTATAAAAGAAGAAATTGGTTCTACTAACCCTAAAATTTGTGGGAAGGAAAGTGTTTTGGAGATGAAGGATAAGCTTGAATGTACTTTGGTATTTGCTTTTCATGTCAAAGAGGATAAGAATTACTGGGTTGTTGAAAGTGGCTATTCTAATCACATGACCAGAGACAAAAGTAATTTTGTTAAACTTGAAAAGTATGATGGAGGATTAGTTAAATTTGGAGATGATTCAGGAGCTAAGATTTGTGGAATATATTCAATCAGTTTTGATGGAAAGCATAATACTGACAATGTTTACTATGTTAAGGGTTTAAGACATAACCTTTTGAGTGTTGGACAAATGTATAGCAAGGGTATAATCTTGTGTTTAAGGATGAAACATGTGAGATCCAGAAAGGGTCTGGAACTGTGATTGCTAATGGTAAGAGAACACATGGAAACATCTATCAACTTAAGGGTGCTAATGGTCATTGCTTTATGTCTTAGATTAATGATGGTTATGGAATCAGAGGATGTGTCACATGAATTTTGATAATTTGGAAAGAATTAGTTTAGTTCATACAACGAGAGATTTACCTAGAATCACAAAGCCTATCAATGTTGTTTGTGAGAGTTCTCAATTTGGAAAATAAACAAGGAGTAGCTTTAAGGGAAAGGAACAATCTACTATCAGACTAATGGAATTAATGCATACAAATCTTTGTGGTCCTACAAGGGTGAGAAGTCTACAAGGTGATAGGAACTTTATGCTTTTGATTGATGATTATTCTAGAATGACATGGGTTACATTTCTTAGAGATAAATCTGATGCATTAGATAAATTCAT